>OX451741.1:271849515-272122618 GCA_948472305.1 Vicia faba
GAAGGTCGTCACCATCCATGGTGGTCAGGATCATGGCTCCTCCTGAGAACACACGTTTAACCATAAACGGCCCTTCGTATGTAGGGGTCCATTTTCCCCGGGGATCACTTTGAGGAAGGATGATGCGTTTGATTACCAGGTCCCCAACTTGATATTCTTGCGGTCTGACTTTCTTGTTAAATGCTCTGATCATCCGTTTTTGATACGTTTGACCATGACAGATAGCAGTGAGCCTATTTTCGTCAATCAGATTTAATTGATCAAGTCGAGTCTGGATCCAATCATCTTCATTCAAGTCTGCATCCTTCATTATCCGGAGAGAGGGTATCTGGATTTCAATTGGCAGGACTGCTTCCATGCCATAGACCCAAGAGAAAGGAGTTGCCCCGGTTGACGTCCTTGCTGAGGTACGGTACCCATGAAGAGCGAACGGTAACATCTCGTGCCAATCTTTATAGGTCACTGTCATCTTCTGCACAATTTTCTTGATATTCTTATTGGCTGCCTCTACAGCCCCATTCATCTTCGGCCGGTAGGGAGAAGAATTGTGGTGCTGTATCTTGAATTGTTCACAGAGTTCAGTGATCATTTTGTTATTGAGATTGGTACCATTGTCCGTAATGATTCTTTCCGGGACTCCGTACCGACAGATCAGATTATGCCGGATGAAACGTGCCACGACGCTCTTGGTTACCGTGGCGTAGGAAGCTGCCTCAACCCACTTCGTGAAGTAGTCGATTGCCACCAAGATGAAGCGGTGCCCATTGGATGCCGTCGGTCGGATCTCCCCGATCATATCGATGCCCCACATTGCAAAAGGCCAAGGTGCCGTCAGGACATTCAAAGGAACCGGAGGGATATGCACCTTGTCAGCATAGATCTGGCATTTATGACAAGTTCGGGAGTGCTGGTAAAAATCGGCTTCCATTGTGGACCAGAAATATCCCGCCCGAAGGATTTTCTTAGCCATGGTGTGTCCACTGGAATGTGTCCCAAATGTGCCTTCATGCAGTTCTATCATAATTTTCTCTGCTTCAGCCTTATCCACACAACGTAGCAGAGTTGAATCATGATTCCGTTTGTAGAGAATGCCGTTGCTGAGGAAGAATTTTGCAGCAAACCTTCTCATGAACTTCTTATCATTGACAGACGCACCTTCAGGGTATTCCTGAGCTTCCAAGTACCTCTTCACCTCATGATACCAGGGTTTTTCAATCACCTTCTCAGCCTCCAGCTCACAGCAGTATGCCGGTTCATCCAACTTCCAGATAATGACTCGAGGAGCCTCATTGTCCCATTTAACTTTGAACATTGAAGACATCGTAGCCAGGGCGTCCGCTAGCTGATTCTCCTCTCTAGGGAAGTGCTCAAAAGTTATCTCTTCAAAGTGGGGAAGCAAGGTCGACACATACTCCTTGTAAGGAATAAGATTCGGGTGTTTCGTATCCCACTCGCCTTTGATCTGATTGATCACGAGAGCGGAATCTCCGAAGACACTTAGAAACTTGATCCTCAGGTCGATTGCAGCTTGTAAACCCATGATACATGCCTCGTATTCTGCCATGTTGTTGGTGCAGCTGAAACATAATCGGGCGGTGAGGGGAGTATGAGTTCCTTTAGGAGATATGATTACAGCGCCGACGCCGTTACCCAAAGCATTGGAGGCTCCATCAAAATGCATAGACCATCGGGATCCTTCCTCAGGTCCTTCATCCGGTCCAGGTACTTCACAGTCAGTTACCACCATGATGTCTTCGTCCGGAAAATCAAAGTTCAATGATTGGTAATCATCCACAGGTTGGTGTGCCAAGTGATCCGCCAGTACACTTCCCTTAATTGCTTTCTGAGTTGTATACTGGATATCATATTCTGTTAAGATCATTTGCCATCTCGCTATTCTTCCAGACAGAGCGGGCTTTTCAAATATGTACTTGATGGGATCCATCTTTGAAATCAATAAAGTAGTGTGAGTCAGCATATACTGTCTCAGCCGGCGAGCAGCCCATACAAGAGCGCAGCAAGTTTTCTCAAGCAGTGAGTAACGAGACTCACAGTCGGTAAACTTTTTGCTCAAGTAATAAATAGCGTGCTCTTTTCGGCCAGACTCGTCATGCTGCCCCAGCACACACCCCATTGAATTGTCAAGTACTGTCAAGTATAGTATCAGAGGTCTTCCTTCCACCGGTGGCATAAGAATGGGTGGCTCTTGGAGATATTCCTTTATCCTTTCGAAGGCAGCCTGACATTCATCATTCCAGCGTACTACTTGATCTTTCTTCAGCAATTTGAAGATTGGCTCACAAGTAGCAGTCAGATGTGAGATGAATCGGGCAATGTAATTCAGTCGTCCCAGGAAGCCTCTGACTTCTTTCTCTGTTTTTGGAGTCGGCATCTCTTGTATGGCTTTTACCTTGGCAGGGTCCACCTGAATACCTTTATCACTTACAATGAAACCTAGCAATTTTCCGGACCTCACCCCAAAGGTGCATTTGTTGGGATTCAATCTCAGCTTGTACAACTTGAGTCGGTCAAATAACTTCCTCAGATGGTCAAGGTGCTCCTCCTCAGTTTGAGACCTTGCAATCATGTCATCAACGTATACCTCAATCTCATGATGGATCATATCATGAAATAAAGCAACCATGGCACGTTGATAGGTTGCCCCAACATTTTTCAATCCGAATGGCATGACCTTATAACAGAAGGTGCCCCACTGAGTTACAAAGGTAGTCTTCTCCATATCTTCCGGAGCCATCTTGATCTGATTATACCCTGAAAAACCATCCATGAAGGAGAACACCTTGTGTTGAGCTGTATTGTCAACAAGGACATCAATGTGAGGTAGGGGGAAGTCATCCTTGGGGCTGGCCCTGTTCAGATCCCTGTAGTCAACACACATTCTGACTTTACCGTCCTTCTTCGGTACTGGCACCACATTGGCAACCCACTGAGGGTAAGAAGTCACTGCAAGGAACCCGGCATCAAACTGTTTCATAACCTCGGCCTTGATCTTTTCAGACATCTCTGGGCGCATCCGTCGGACTTTTTGCTTTACCGGAGGGCAATCTTCCTTGGTTGGTAGGTGGTGAACTACAATGTCGGCATCCAAACCTGGCATATCTTCATAGGACCAAGCAAAAATCTCCATGTAGTCTTGTAGCATCTGGATCAATCGTTGCTTCACGCTGAGCTCTAGATTGGCACCAATCTTGACCTCTTTCCTATCTGTCTCAGTACCCAGATTAATTGTCTCCACCGGCTCTTCATGTGGTTGAATAGCTCTCTCTTCCTGGAGTAGCAGTCTTGCGAGTTCACCAGGCACTTCGCAATCATATTCACCTTCGTCTTCGGCCAAGTTGATCGGATTTTCGAAGTCATAACTGGCGGTAGCAGAGCTGTTACCAGTGAGATCCAGAGTGGATTGAAACCTGTATAAGTTAGTGTGTGTAAATATAGCTGTTTTGCAATATATATAACACAGAAAGGAAAAGAGCACAAGATTTGAAATGCAACAAACGTCCAATGTTTTGATTGATGATATATGAAAATGTCATACAAAAAGCCCTCACAAATGGAGCTACGATGCCCCGGGTAGGACACCGAGCCAACAAAGTTTTAACATATTGTTTGTTACAAATTGGAAATCAAAAGAAATTAATTACTGCGTGACAAATGTGATAGGGGTAAAATCCTTTGCCGTCCAGTTGCTTGGTCCGTTGCTGGTAGTCGGGTAGATCCAACTGTCAAATTCTGCTTCCTCTACATCCTCCTCGATAGCATTCACCCTTGAGCTAGAGATAAACACCGGAGCCTTTCTGACCTTCTCCTTGCGCACAACCCTCTGAGCCTCTGCAGTAAAGCCCAGCCCAAACTTGTCGTTCTTCTGAGTGAAGTCAGGAAGCTGACCCCAGTTTGCACAATTGCCTTTCTGAACCACAGCCCGGGCATCCCTTAGGGAAGCCATCTTCAAGGAAACATTCTCTTCGACCGCTGTTTCTGCTGCTGCTGAAATTGGATGCACCTCCTCGAAATGCTGAAAGGGGGTTTCAATAAACTCCCCATCCATCTCAATGTATCTGAAGGAATTCAAATGGCGCACCATATACTCCTCTTCTCCTTGCACAGTGACGATCTTCCCTCTGACAGGGTACTTCAGCTTCTGGTGCAAGGTGGAGGTCACTGCCCCAGCTTTATGGATCCAAGGTCGACCCAGTAAACAAGAGTACGATGGACGTATATCCATCACATAAAAAGTAGAGTCGAATACTTGAGAGCCCACACGGATAGGGATGTCAACCTCTCCATGAACCATCCTTTTTGAACCGTCAAAGGCCCTGACGATGATATTGCTGGGCTTCAGTTCTAGGCCTTCATAATCCAAACGGTCCAAAGCCTTTTTCGGTAGAACATTCAAGGAAGAACCAGTATCCACCAATACATGCACCAGAGTAGTGCCCCTGCATTCGATAGAGACATGCAGGGCATTATTGTGGTCTCTTGCCTTCGCAGTCAGGTCAGCATCTGAAAAACCCAAGCCATTGTCTGCTGTCAGATTTGCTACGCAATCAGTGAACTGGACTGCAGACGTTTCTTGCGGCACGTGGGCCGTCTTTAGAAATGAGATCAAGGCTTTAGCATGGGCCTCGGAGCATAGCAATAAAGAGAGCATGGAGATCTTGGAGGGCGTATGCCCCAGCTGCTCGACAACATTGAAATCACTTTTCTTTATTATCTTCAGGATTTCCTCCACTTCTTGTTGGGAGGCCTCAGCATTTATAGGTATCGGTGCCTCCATCCGGGCAGGCTCCTCTTCAATCCCTTTGCCCCGAGCATTAGATGACTCGGCAGCAGGGGGAACAACTTGATCAGCAACAGTAACAGGTACACTGGTAGGTGTTATAAGGAGGGGTTTTCGAATAGCGGGCGGTGCAATGTCAGGCGAGAAGAGCCTGCCACTGCGGGTGACCTTGGCTGGACCAGTGATATCGCAGATACTGGCGCCAGTGTCGAATTCTTGCTTGATTCCATTCACATATACGTCTGCCCCATAATGCCAGGGGACAGCTTTATCAGATACGTAGGGGAGAGGCCCCGGAACAGTAATAACCACAGGTGCAACAGTCATGATTTGAACAGGCTTCTTCGGGGGAGCCTTGATTGGATTATTGAAGATGGTAACCACAGAAACTTCTTTTATCGGAACCAACTGAACAGCGGACTTCTTAAACAGAATCTCCTTGCTATCCATTAGGCTTTGGACGCCTAACCTCAGCAAGGGACAACCAGATAGGGAAACAGCACAGAACAGGCAACCTTCACTGCAACCCGGAAATAAACCGACCCGCAGTAGGTTCTTCTTGACGGTCTTCAGAGGGGTAACAACATCATTTACCGAAACAGCATACAATTCTTCCTCAATGGCATTTACTCTATGCTGGGGCATAGGAGCAGTTACAACATTTGGTCTCTCCGGCGCTTCAAACTGAATTTCCTTTGCGTCGATCAGATCTTGCACTTTGTTTCTCAAGGCCCAGCAATCATCAGTAGTGTGCCCGGGACTATCAGAATGATAAGCACACCGGGCATTTGGGTTATACTTAGGGGACGCAGTGTTGACGACCTTAGGAGCTTCTTTGAGGGTTACCAGGTTGGTGGATAACAGTTGGGGTAAAATTTGAGATAAGGTCATACTCAGTCGAGTATACTGCCTCTTGGGCCTTTCGCTTCTTTGTTGATTGTACTGCTGAGGAGCAGCAACAGGTTTTGAGATGACCAAAGCATTGACGGCTTGGCGATTTTCGGGCTTGACTTGTCTTCTAGTACCATAGACGGCACTTGCTTCTTTCTTAAACGGCCTCTTCTCAGCACTTGTGGAGGCAGCCTTTGGTATCTTGCCTGACATGATGCCAGCTTCGATTCTTTCTCCTGTCAATATCAAATCCGTAAACCCAGCGGAGGAGTTACCAACCAAATGATTGAAAAACGGACCAGACAATGTCCCTAGAAACATATCAACCAGCTCACGATCAGTCAATGGAGGCTGCACCCTGCCAGCCAAATCTCTCCAATTTTTAGCGTACTCTTTGAACCCTTCACCCGTTCCTAGAGACATACCCTGAAGTTGGGTACGCGTAGGAGCGAGATCAGAATTGTATTGGTATTGTCTGTAGAATGCGGTTGCCAAATCTTCCCAGTGTCGGATGCTAGCTCCATCCAATTGGTAGAACCATTCAAGCTGTGACCCCGAGAGGCTATCTTGGAAGAAGTGAATCCAGAGGTTCTTGTCCGCCGTGTAAGGTTGGATTTTTCTTACGTACGACCTTAGATGTAGCTTTGGGCAGGAGACCCCATCATACTTGGCGAAGGCAGGCGCCTTAAACTTGTGTGGAATTACTACCCCAGAAGATAACCCCAAATCTCCGAAATCCAGTCCTGGCACATTCTGAATTTCCATGGCGCTCAAGCGGTCCTCCAATTGCTTGTATCTGTCAGCAGCAGGTGGGTATTGTTCGTCGTTATAGTCCGTCTCGTTGTCGGAGACTGCGGGACTAGGAGCTCCTCCCCCTTGGGGACTATTCTTCTCAGCAGAAGAAGTAGTTGGATCAGCTTCATTATGGAGTGTGTTCCCAAATCTGCGTCCGGTGTTGAACAATGCAGTCCTCTTTTTCTTCTTCTTCTTCAGGAGTAGAGTCTTCAACTCTTGCTGCCCTTGGGCTAGGCTTAGGACCATCTCTTGAAACTGTGCATTTTGGGCCTGAAGGGCCTTGATTGCTTGCTCATTGGATGAGTCTGGATTCATGATGACTGTTCAAAATAAACAGTGAAGGAGATTAAGCAACCTGTGAAATAGGGTACCTGCTATGCATATGGTGCAATGGAATGCGTATGTTTTATGTTTTCAAAGACAAACAAGATTCAACTTTGTAGACAAAAAGGGAAACACACTTCATTAGATTAAAATTTTCAATTGTTCAACAAATCTGCCCTTAGGCTTTACAGGAATGAAAAATACTGAAAGGAAATAAACTATAAAAGGAAGCATCCAAAGCTCATCAATGCTCCCATGGCCTCCTCTTTTCAGTGCTGATGTAGTTGTTCAGGACTCGCTCTTCCTCCAATTGCTTAGTCAGCCTCTGGATCTTCCGTTCCTGCTCGTTGAACTTCTCCCGATAGAAATCCCGTTCTTCCTTTAGCTGCGCCCAAGATCTCTTCATGGTGTCAAAATCAGTAGGTATCTGAGGTGGGAGGACAGTTGGAGGAACCCCATCTTCAACAGGAGACTCAAGAATGAGAGGTCTAACAGCTTCGTAGGGCATACCTAACCTTTGAGCACGGATGCAGACCCATTTGCAATAGGGCTTCAATGGCAGAGAGGTCTTTGGTCCCAACTCATGTGGGTTGGCTTTGTGGATTCTGTCCCAAGCTCTAATGAATCCCTGGCGTAGTTTGTCACTGTCTGCCTGAAACTCAAAATGGAAGTGAGGAACCAGCATTTCATGAGGCCCATCTCCTCTGGCTCTTCCAAACTGACGGAGAGCTAAACACGGATTGTAAGAGATTCCTCCTTGGATACCAATCAACGGAACATTAGGGTATTCTCCGCAACGGTCAATAACAACTACCTCATCCAAACCTCTGAGAGTCCAAGTGATGTCATTATCAGTGAGAGACATTAACCTCCGAGCCCAACCTTTTCCTTCTTCATTCTTCAGCACGAACTTAGGAAGGTGCGAAATAAACCACCTTACTAGCAAAGGAGCACAACACCACGGAGTTCCCCGTTTTCGAGCAGTACGAGCATAGAGTTGTTGTAGAATGTCACCCAAAAGAGTGGGTACCGGATTCCGAGACATGAAGATCCTTATGACATGGATACTGATAAAGGTGTCAGGGTTGGGAAACAGTACCAGACCATAGATCAAAAGAGCCAGAATATCCTCATATGCCTTGAAGTCCAAGTCATTCCAGAAATCATTAGCCTTGCCAACCAGAAATTTGACCAAAAAGCCCTTGATCCCATTTCTAGTTTCCCAGTTGGACAATACCTCTTCTTTGGTCAAGGGGAGAATTGCAGCAATCTCTTCAGGCCTAGGAGTCTTTTCCAAACCAGTGAATGGAGTTTGTTCCAAGACAGGGATCCCAAGCAGGTAAGAGAATTCTTCCAGGGTAGGAACCAGCTGGAAGTCTTGAAAGGTGAAACAATGGTACAGAGGGTCATAAAACTGGGTCAGAACACTTATCAGTTGTTGGTCCCATTTTGCAGTGACCAAGCCAAGGAGAGAACCATGTCTGTTGATGAAGGAAGAAGTGTTTGGGATCCTTCCAACCAAATCCTTGAGTAACACTGGTGGTTGAACAAAGTTGAGCCGGACAGTATTCCTACGTACGGGCATCATGATGTCCTACAAAATAGAGCAAAGATGAAACTTTTTGTCTTTGAAATGGGTTAGTCCTTTATACAAGATGCATGCAATGGTATGATGGCATGATGCTATGATGAAGCACCCCACAAGTATTCACATAGGTAAATAAGGCACACAAGTCACACAAGACACCCTTAGGTTTCAGGCCAGCATGAGTTTCAGGTATTACCCTCTTTTGGTTTTGTTGGTTAAAACCTGTCCTATCAAAAGTAACCGGGTTCTAGAGGATCTCAAATCGTTGGCTACCCTCAATCGGTCATAACTCCAGCATCGCAATCTTTTCTCGCGGCCAGAACCATCTCGAGAGTTTAGCCTCAATGAGTGTAGCATACTGCTACTGTCCTAATAGCCAAGTTGGTCAATTTAGGGTTCTAAGGTTGGTTGGTGTTTAATGACCCCTTAGAAGACCTATATTCTCCCCGTTGCAACACAAGGGATATAGGTACAGACTAAGATGCCACACCAACGTAGCCACTGTTTCACCCATGTCGGTCTACGCCGGACATGTCCCTCACAGATTATGCTACCTAAAAGGGTATTTCCCAGATCCGGGTTAGGATCTATGAAACTCCGATGCGAAGCCCACAAATATAAAAGTAAACAAAGCAAACAATTGAAAACAAAGGTGATCTAAGCCCTAAGGTTACTCCACTTTTAAGTCTCCCCAGCAGAGTCGCCAGTTCTGTGATACGGTGGGAGAACTGACTTGAGGTTTTGCGTTTGTTTTCGCAAATGTTTCGGTTGAGCAAGAGTCGCCACCGACTTTTTATTTTATCCTAAGGAAAGGTTAAAAAGCACAGCAAAAACCTTTTGAGATGTTTTCTTGGGTTCGGGGAGTAGATTATAGAAAGGGAAGGTATTAGCACCCTTTCTATCCATGGTTATCCATGGGCTCTTAGTTACTTGCTTAGATCACTTGCCTTTTGTTTTCAATTTGTTTGAAATGGTGCTTGAGTGTGTGGGTTTGAAAAATGTTTTGAAAAGAGGCCAATGTGGTGGCAACCTTTGTAATGATCCATGTGGGGATGTATACAAAGATGTATATCTTTTGAAAAAGTTTTCATTTATTTTTGAAAGTTGTTTTGAAAGTGTTGTGAGGTGTGGTTTTGAAATTAGGCAAGTGTTTTAGTTTGCAAGATTGGTTCAAGTAACTAAGAGGTTATCTACTCCTAAATTTCTCAAAAGATTATTGCTATGTTTTAACCCTTTTGACAAGTTTGTTCCACCATTGAATTTGGTGGACAACCTTATGTTAGGATGTGAAAGGGACAGACGCGGGTCATTGTTTAGACCATGATTGCAACGGCGTTAAATGTCTTTGGGCAATTTTCTTTAAGGGACTTGATCATTTATTTTTGTTTGTTTTGAAAAGTTTTATCGAGGGACTATGATCATTCAAATTGTTTGCTTTGCCCAAAGAAGTTCAACATACAATATGGTCCAATTTGAAAGGCAACAAGTGGGGTACCCTAGGGGGTGCAAGTGTGATTTGTGTATCCATTTCCATGCTCATTCATCTTGTATTAGGTCCAACTATTTTTTGTCGTTTTTTCGCATACAAACCCTAATTCTAACATGTTATTATTAGAAAGCAATAAAGTGCGAAAATAAATTTACTAAGCTATTACAAAACCAAATATGGGAAAGGGGGTACAAATGTTCAAATGGGGATATTGACAAGTAATTTAAACCTAAATTATTACATCATTTTTGAATATTTGCCATTTAATCAATGTACAAAAATTAAATAAGAATGCAAGATGCAAAAGAAATGTTTTGTATATGTATGAAAAATATTATTTATGTAAAAGAGAAAAGAAAATAAAAAGATATTATTTTTTGGAGTATTTTGAATTGAGGGCAAAAAACCCTAATTTTAATGAAAATGGATATTAATTGATTTAATACAAACGTTTATTTATTATTTACAAAAATAAAAATGAAATGAAGTATATTATGAAAAAAAGTATTTTTTGTATCAAATATTAATAAAATGAAAAATTCAAGTATTTTTATATTTTAACTTAAATATATTAATAAACATATATATATATATATATATATATATATATATATATATATATATATATATATATATATATATATATATATATATATATATATATATATATATATATATATATATATATATATATATATATATATATATATATATATATATATATATATATATATATATATATATATATATCTATTAAGTTCTTAAATATGCATTATATACAAAATAATATATATTTAATATTTTAATAAAATAAATAAAAAAAAGTATTTTTATGTGAAATATTTTCAGAAGGTAAAAAATAATAAAAATGTATTTACACTACTTTTATATTTATTCTAATAATAGTATATATATAATGTTTATGTATAAACAAAGGAAATAAACAAATAAATATGCAATAAATACAAAAAATGATGGAAAAAATATTTTCAAAATTTTAATGCGCTGGGAAAAAATAAACAAGTCAAACAAAAAAGGAAAAAGTCAAAAATGTTAAAAAATGAACAAATGGGCTCAGGGGGTGTGAATCAAAAAAAGTGGTGTGAAGAGAAATAACACAAAAGCCCAGCCCAAGAAGACACTGTCTTCAACCTTTGGCCAAGACTGAGTTCAAAAACGCGCGCCTCTTGCTTCAACATCAAGGTCCTGATTCTTTGATCTTTTGAACAAACTTCCAACACAAAACATGTAAAGCATAATCTCACGATTTTATACATATAAAGAACATGATCTAACTCTCAGAAATGAGAGAGAATTTCTTCTCTCCCAAATTTTAACCTAATTTTTGTTCAAAGTTCAGGCATCAAATTCTTGCAACACACATAATATAAATAAAATCTACTTATATGGGCATGTTCAGGGCAATGATTATGACATGTTCTCTTCACAAACCTAAAGCTAACAATGCCTTATAAGAGAGATACGAATTCAAAAACTTACCTGTCCAGTTGAAGTTCAAACTGGAAATGTAGGAACCTTCAGTACAAGGTGATGATTGGAAAAGTTTCCTTGAGGTCCAGGGATGCTGTTTCAATGCTTACTTTGCCTTGAGAGCTTCTGAATCAAGCTATAGAACTTCAACTGCAAAAGGAAAAAATGAAAATGTTGGAAACTATTAGAGGGATTACAGATCAGGTTTTAGGTCATGGTTGGCTTGCATAGGTTGTAAGGAAGGTAGAGGAACAGGTTTGGACCAAAATGCTCGAAGGGATTGAGAGATAGCACTCAATCTGCAGGGGTTGCTCTGTTTGAGCAGTTTCAAGGTGATTATGGCAATGGGAGTGTTTGAGAGGGCAAGGGCTCGTGTGTTAGCTTGGATGTGTTCTTTCTGATGTGTTTGATAACTTCTTTCTTGTGTCTTTTAGCTGAGATGAGAGTTGTGATAAGTTATGCACTTTTCTTCTATGTTAAGCAACAAAATGCCACTTGATGTTTTAGGTCAGTAGGGGACCTCTAATCCTGCAGCAAAGCCTCTCTTAATCAGAGCAATTTGTCCATAATCTTGTGCCAAAAGGATTTTGCTTGTACCTGCTTGGATTTCAATTTGACATAAAGCTAGCTCTTTACAAAAATGGATAAAGCACTTTATCTAGTTTAGGATTAATCTTGCATACAATGCTTGCACTCAAAGAACAACACTTTAACACATTGAATATGCATTAAATTATTGAGTATGGAATGGTTCAAGGACCTGTAATCAAGCCTAAAGCATGCTGAGTTCAAATTTGCAAAGTTATGGACATGTTTTGATGAAGAACAAAAGTGAATTTTTGCCAACTTGTGAAATTCGAATCTCTCAAGTTATGAGGTTGTTTGATGAGTTCTTGGACATTTTGGAAAGCTTGGAATGTGTACTACAATCCATCTTTGAAATGAAAATTAAAATTCCAAGTGGAAGGGTATGAAAAGTGGCCTTGAAGTGGGGTAGAAAACCTTGTCAAACTAGGTTAAAATTTTACTAAGTTCACAATGGTTTAGTGCCCTTATTCAAAAAATTGTAACTTGAGATACAAGCTTCAAATGAGAAAACTTTGTGAATCAAAGTTGTAGATTATGAAACAAGCTACAACTTTCATGTTTTGACTTTTGTTTGAATCCAAATGGATCTTGGTGAAAAGATGGGGCAAAGTTGGGAAAAAATTAGGGTTTTTCATAACTTAGAAAAATTCTAAGTTATGAAAAATTCCATTTTCAAACTCTAATTTGCATTTTGTGATTTCTTGGTGAACAAGTTTCATGACTTGGCATGTTTTGATGAAAAATGAATCTTGACTCTTGATTTTGACCAAAAAGTCAAAGTTTGACTTTTCAGTATACAGTCAAAATTGATCAATTGACTGGGAAATTCAACTGTCAATCTTGTGTACTTGGGATCTTTTGAGCTTGATGAATGTGTCAAGACCATTTCATTGAGTCCTTGAGTCCATATGTGAGCTTGGTTTGCCATTGGCTAGGTCAAACAGTCAAAAATTACCTTTGTGCAGTCAAAAACCCTAAAAATGACCATTTTGCCCTTTTGGTGATCTGATCAAATTTCTTGTGGAATTGTGATCCAAACTTGATCAAATGGTCCATATGAGTTCAATATGTTGATGTGGGTCAAATTTCATGAGTTTTGACTGTCAATTGGCCACAGTTGACTTTTTCCCCAATACAGCTGATTTCTAGGTCAACTGTCCAATTGACTGGGCAAAACTTGGAATCAAGACTTGAAACTTGGTATAGGTAAACTTGGGAGTCCAATATGAAGCATGAAAGTCATCTTAGGCATTTTAGGTCAAAACATCCTTGGGCAAACACAAACCCTAATTTGAGTCCACAGTGCAAGGAGAAGTCTTGAGCAGAGGAAACCCTAACTGGATCTTGATCTTCAAGGGTCTTGTGATGAGAAAATGTTGAGGAAATGGGAGGGCAAATTTTGGGGTACAACAGAAAGTAAACACAAAACATGTACAAGTGAAAATAGAAAAGTTTATGTACACATTCTATATAACATATACATTAATTATAAAACTCAAAAACAAAGAAACTGTCGCAATGCAAAATAATAAACACCAATTCCCGACAACAATGCCATTTTGCTGGTGCGGTAAAGAGGTAAGCAAAAAGTAAGTTATTAATTTACCGGGTGATATTTAGGTTATATTGTATCATGTTCGCATATATTGATTATTGATTTTCCGTTTGACAAATCTATCATTAATGAGTTTGGGAATTAAATGGATAGTATGGAAAAAGTATCAACAAAAAATAAATGTAAACAAAAACTATAAAGGATAGACAACTTATCTGGTATGAAATGTACACTACTCGTCACAAATTTAAATCTATCGATCAGTTGCACTCAACCTACTGTACTCATCAAAATCATCACAGACACCACGAGATGTACCCACAATGAAGGTTATGTCTAATGCCAAGTCACGAGACCAACCGTATTACTCTATCGGCAATGTCTTGCACACTACAACAACACGGAGACATTAAGCTTTAGCACCCCAAAGTGAATATTAGCTCTAAATATATCTCTAGAATCTAACAACTAATAGATATCCATCCCTAATCAAGATTTGTGAGGTATATGTCTATGTAATATGGTGGAAGAACTGACTTGGTTTTGTATTTTATCATAAATGTTGCAGAAAACAAGAGTCGTCGCCGACTTTTCTTTTATCCAATAAAAGAAAGGGTGAAAAGAACAGGAAAGACCTTCGAGAATTTTATGAGTTTGGGGGGCAGGTTATGAAAAGGGAAGGTGTTAACACCCTTTTCATCCGTAGTTATATACGGCCTCTTAATCGCTTAGCTCACTTTGAAAATTTACTTTGTGTATGTAAGGCCAACTTTATAATGATTCTTGTATCAGTCCTCATGAACGCGTACAAAGTGTTTTATAAAATATTTCGTTTGAAAGTGTGATGTGTAAAAAATGTTTTAATAAATTGCAAGCAAGCGATTAAGAGTTCATTACCCACTAAAGGTCGTTCTTATTATTTTCCTTCTCCTTTAGGGATAGTGCCATCTGTACCATTAGTTGGTAGGTAGCCTCATCTATTGGATGTGAAGGGACATGCGTAGGGTCATCGTATGGTCATCGAAGGCAACATGTAAGGATACCTTAGAAATTTGAAGGGACTATCATCATATTACTTGTAGGCAATTTGAAGGGACTAGATCATTTTTTGTAGGCAACTCGAGGGACTATGATCTTTTATATCGTAGGGACTATGATGATTTGATCGAGGGTCTTTTGCTAAAGTATCCCCACTTTCGAGGGACGTGACCAATATTTCGTAAGGCAATAAGAGAGGGTACCCTAGAGGTGCAAGTGTGAAGAGGGTATTGTTTTAAGTTATTTATCTTTGGAAATTAGGGTTTTCTAAGTTAAATTATTAGTATTTCCATACAAACTCTAGTTACTAGCAGTTAAATTTGTAGAGAAAAATAAAATGCAAAATGTAAAGTCCTAAGCTATTACATGGCTTTGGGAGAGGTACATAAGTATACAAATGCGGGAGAGTAAACCCTAAAACTATTACATCCTGGGAGCAGATACATCATAGAGAAAAAGTGCGAGAAAATAAAGCTAAGCTATTACAATTAAAGAGTGCAACCTATACACTTTTCTAAGAAAATAAATAGCAAAAACAAATAAGAAAATGTTTAGAAAAATGTTTGAATGTTATAAAACCTAAGTTTGTATTTTTGTATTTTTATAGAAAATAATTTAAATGATAATAGTAATTAAAACCTAAATTCTAATTGATTTTAATATTTAAGAAAATATTAATTATCCTAGTTAATTAGTAAATAAAAAATATGTCTAAAATTGATTATTGATTAAAAGAACCCTAATTCTAATTAATTTTAATATTAAGAAAAATGTTAATTAATTTAATATATCATGAAAAATTAAATATTAGTTAAAAAAACCTGATCCTAATTTATTAGTAAAAAGTTTAGGTTATTTTAATAGTTGGATAATTAAAAAAAAATAGGGTTAGAAAAGAAAAAAAGGAAAGAAATTAGGTTAAGACAAAAATAGGAAGAAAAAAACTGCATGGGGTGGCTGTTGAACTCACACCCTTCTGGCTTTTTACTACATCGCTTGCCACTAAGCCAGACGCTCGTTGGTGTTTGAGAATAGGCACTGCATAATATATGTGAAACCTACATTAATTCATCTTAGGAACATATTAGAATTGTTAGTTTCAATCAAAGCATCATGAATATTAAAATATGAATTTCACAAAAACAAGAAACTGGCGATGCATAGAATGTAGGTTTCAGACACTTTTGATCATCAAGAATGATCCCAACTTACTCTATGGTACCTCGGGAATTGATTTGAATGGTCGTTTGGCCTTGAAGATGGCTGAATCTTTGATTTCAAGTTTGCCCTAGTTTTGATAAAAGTTGAGATTTTGTGATTTTTTAGGGTTCTTCTTGAGACTTTCTTTGGAGGAAATTTTGTGATCTCCTTGTATGAATGTGTTCTCTATTTATAGGCCATGAATTAGGTCAACAAACATGAATCAAATCTTTGTATTTCATGACAAATATTTGATTTGATTTTTTTGCATGGAAACATATCTTTTTGAGCTCAATCTTGTGCCAAATCCAATCTCCATGATCCATCATGATTATTTAGCATGCTTACGTGATATTGAACTCATGATTTGATTCAAAATAGATCCCCACACCTTGTATCATTTATTTGATATTTTATTTGATTTATTTTGCTTTTAAATGAATAAAAATAAAAATAAAAATAAATAAAAACTATAAAAATAAATGAATGGATTTAGGAGTCTATTATGAGACCAAGAACATGTTTGGACCTTAAAAGGTAAGCCCATTAGCCCAAAAATTAAAATTTTCTCAAATTGGATTTCATGTATTTTCTCAAAATCGCCCAACTTGCACCAATCATAACTCTCTCAATTTTTATCATTTGAAGGTGATCTTGGACTTTTTAGAAAGCTCACGATGTCCTACACAATATGTATGTCAGTTATTTTTGATTTTGAGGACTTTATATTGATGTAAGTTTCCTTGACAAAAAGTGTCTTTTTGTTGACTTTTGAAATGACCTATAATGTATTGGCCCATATCTCTCAAATGAAGCATTTTTTGGACTTAATCTTAGAGAGACAAAGTACTAGAGAATTGAATTTCCTTCAAAATTATCTTTGGTTGGGGAAAGGTTGATGAAGCATGTGAAAGTTATGCTTTGTCAAAGTTCAGTTGACTTCTCCTAAGGAAACCCTAATTTGGCAACTTTTGATGATTTGAGGGCTATTCTTGAGGAATCATGATCAAAATTTGATCAAATGATGAATATGACTTCAAAATGTTGATGTTGACCAAAATTATTAAGGTTTGACTGTATGTTGACCATAATTGACTTTTTACCCAATATAGTTGATTTTCAGTCAAATGTACCATTGGCTGAGCAAACTTGTGATGCAAGGCTTGAAACTTGATATGAGCATCCTTAAGGGTATATTAGAAACCATGACATTAACTTGAGGCCTTAGAAACCCAACCTTGCTTGAGAAAAGTGAAACCCTAGTTATGGACCAAATTTCTTAGGAGGAGAATTGTCTGATCAATTCCTTGAGTAATCTTGAGTAATTGAGAACCCTAGGAAGATGAGGAGACCTCTTGAAATAATTTGATTTAAAAACGGGAGGGGAAATTTTAGGGTACAACAGCTGACCTTGTTCAATCTTCTTAAACCTGAGGAGTTAGATTGGCATGTACGCCATTCATGATCTGAAGGTGAAAGAGGATTGAACAATTAAGTGCCCAGAAATTTGCACTCGTCGGTGAATGAAGTAATGATATTGGTTGATTATGTCAACAATGGGCTTAAAGATGCAATTTGGAGAGGTGACAGAGTATCGTCTGTGATGGGTTTATTGATGTCATCCAAAGTAACTGTTGATAGGAGTATCAGAATGAACCTGCGTCCGGTTTTATTTGAATGAAATGCTGGAATGAGGCCATGTCAAGCCGCGTCCGGAAATGTATTAGAAGGAACTTTTGTAAGATTTCTTCAGGATGAGCCCGTGTTAAACTACATCTGGAAATATATTTAGAAGGAGCCTGGGTAGGGCTGCTTCAGGATGAGCCCGTGTGAAGCTGCATCTGGAATTTTTCGAAGGAACCTGGGTAGGGTTGCTTCAGGATCAGCCCGTGTGAAGCTTCATATGGAAATTTTATAAGGAACCCGGGTAAGGTTGCTCTAGGATGAGCCTGTGTTAAGCTTCATCTGGAAATATTAGAAGGAACCCATGTAAGATTGCTTCAGGACGAGCCTGTGTGAAGCTGCATCTGGAAATATATTAGAAGGAACTCGTGTAAGATTGCTTCAGGATGGGCCCGTGTGAAGTTGCATCTGGAAATATATGAGAAGGATCCTGGGTAGAGCTGCTTTAGGATGAGCCCGTGTTAAGCTGTATCTAGAAGTTTTTAGAAGTAACCCGTGTAAAGCTGCTTCAGGATGAGCCCGTGTGATGTTGCATCTGGAAATATATTAGAAGGAACCCGTGTAAGTCTGCTTCGTCTGGTCGTGTAGATAGTCGCCACGTCCTATTTCGGGAATTCACTGTCTGGTCATAAAGATAGTTGCCCCGTCCTGTTTCGGGAATTAATCTGTGACATGTTTGAAAGTTGTTGATGATATTCGTCTGTTTGCAAACTTTACCTGAAAAGACAAAATTAGCTTTATGAAATGTCATGATGTATGTAATGCATTGCATGATGATGCTCTCAAAATAAATGAGAACGTTATATTCATTTATATGCATGTGTTATGATATTTTGTAAACGGTGTTATGGATGTAATATGTCGTTAGAGCGTATTGGTAGCTTCTTGCAGCAATGTCTAGCTGGGGGAAATAAATCCCGAACTATTGCCGAAGATGAAGAAAGTGATTCTTTAATTTCTACTAGGAATAATTTTGCTGGGGATTCCCTCTTTCTGTTTGAGGATACTCCATTGGGGATCTTCGACTTCTGCTTGAGGATACAAGCATTCAAGGAGAGTCGGTCGTTTGTATTTTTTTTGTTGAAGGAATTAATTTTTGTATACCCTGACTGGGGATGAAGAGATGGACAATTCTTTTGATGTGTTGTCTAACCAGGATTCAGATATGGGTAGCAGTTCTCTAGGGATGATAACTTTGAATGAAACCTGCTGGAGATAGAGAATTCTGTCGGGGGATTTTGCAGTATTAGAGAAATGAACTTCGTTGGGAAATTTGATTTTGTAGACTACGTTGAGGAAATAAACTCTGATTAGAAATTCATAGGATGTGCTAAGGAAGTTTCTGCTGTTTGCTGGGGAAATAATCAGACTTCCTTATTTTTCGGGGGACCTCTTGGGGAAGATTCTCCTGTTAAGCTATCCATCAGAGGTATGGAGATGAATTGCTGGAAGTTGCCCCGGTTTCTGTCTGACTTGCATATTAGACTTGCTAGGGAATATATCTCTGTTGAGGGTGAGCTTGTGAAGATATCTTTGTAGAGATAGTTCCATGGAGATTGCTCTCGGGGGATTTGTGGATAATTTAAACATTATCTCCAATCCTAGAGTCTTTAGTAAATGCTGATCAAAATGATAACTCTTCTACTGGCGTATAAGTGATGAGATAATGGGATATAATAGTATGTTTTAATCCCTAACTTTTGCCTGGACTGTCTTTTCATATTGTCAGTCCACCGGGAAACCCTTTTTGCCCAAGCTGCCTTTTCAGGTTTTCGACTTGCCAGGTGAACAATTTTATTTATATATCCTTAATTTTGCTCGAACTCTTTTAGTTTGTCAGGATGCCCTTATTTTTGCCTAAGCCTGTCAACCTAACCGGTCTCTTTTTCATGCGTAGTATTTTCCGACTATGTCCGCGTTCACAGGGTGTAGAGAATTGTCACTGTCCATAGTAGTAAGTGTTGTATCACTTCCAGAAAATGTTTGCTTGATCGTACATGACCCTTTGTTGGAATTCATGTTGAATGCCCCAAGCAATTCAGATGGAGATCTGCCTCTGGCTACTCGTCACTTTTGAGAAATTCCTTGAATCTTGACTTGACCGCCCCAGATCACTTAGACACCATTTTATGCCCCTTGATTATGGAAGGTTTGTTATTGGAAGTGTCTTTCCATTTGAAGTGATTCTTTTCATTTAGATGATTTATGTTCATTGAATATTCGTCGTGCAAATTTCTCTGCTGTCGAATAATTAGTTATATGCAAACAATGGTATTAAAAATGCAAAGCTTATCTTTGTCTTGAAGTTTTGAAAATGCATTTTTAGTAAAAAAATAGAATTTTGTAAGAATATGAATTCAACTCAGTATTTATAGTAATCCTTACAGGAGTCAGGATACCGTTTTTGTAACAGTATGCTTTCGAACTAACCCATGCTTCATCTAGGACTTTTAATGGTTGTAACATGGTCTGGTTCACAGTTTAAGAAATAAAGGATAAAGGCTTAAACTTTATTTGTATTCAACTCGTTCTTCATGATGTTCTTCAGTCCTATACTCAGTTAATTATGCGTTTAAGTTCTAATTGAGTCTGGAATAATATTTTGGCGATGGTTCAGATACTAGGAGTTTATTTGAGAAGGCAGTCATTTTTTGTAACACTTTTATGTTATCGAGGATTTGTAACGACCTCTTTTTGATTTTATTATCCCTACCTTTTTCCTGAACTGTTTCTTCTGTGATTACAGTCAGCGGGATGCCCCCGTTTTTTTCCTAAGTCTCCTTCATAGGTTTTGACTTAGTGGGCTTTTCTTTTGAGAGATAATAACTGCTTGTTTTATGGGGAACCATCACTGTCTTTTGATTTGAAAGGACGTCTTTGATAATCTTCGTTGTGTATGAAGTGAAAGCTTGCGACTAAATGCACATTTGAATTAATTGAGAAACTACCCTGCCCCAGGTTATGATTAAAGGTTTCAATTTGTGTGAAGAAGAAAACTCCTACTTCTTAGGCTCAAAGGGGTTGACTAGGGATTATCTTCCTTATAACTCCACTATTTAGGATTTGAAACAACGCCTATACATCGTCAGCAAGGTCTGTTCAAAAGCATACTGTAGAGATTATGGTGTCATTTTCGTCATCCTCCCACTAAAGGCTTATAGCTTTTAATCGAGAGTTGAATATAAAAAAACGAAGTAAGAAAGCATTTTAAATTTAACAAAAACAAATTAATTCAAGACAAACATATGTAATGCATTAATGGGAAAACCACAGTTTGACATGATAGTAATTTTTCGAAAAAACAAAGAAATTAAAATTAAAAATTCAAATGAAGAAGCTTTCGTTGTTGGCAGTAGGGGAAATCCAGTTATTGAGGTCGTTGTTGCTATCGACATCTTCCACAACATTAATTTGATCCTAATTATGATTCATCATGGGAGAGGTGATCACGTTGGGAGTCTCAGGAGGATCGAATTCAATCTCCTTGGAATCAATCATATTTTAAATCTTGTATTTTAGTGCCCAACAATCGTTAGTATCATGCCCAGGACTGCCAGAATGATAGGCACACCTTATATCGGGATTGTAGTTAGGAGAAGAAGTTTTGGGGTTTGGATAAGGTTCTATCAATGTAATCAAATTCATCCTCAACATGTGTTGCAATTCTTGAGACAACGGCATGTTGATTTTGGTAAACTGTCTCTTAGGCTCATCTTTCCTTCACTGATTACCCTGTTGTTATTGTCGCACTAGTGTAGGATTAGAAATCATAAGTGCCCCCACAGCTCGATGACGATCTCCTTTACCACCACCCTTCTGGCCGTACACAACATTTTCCTCCTTCTTCCCATTGAAAGGCTTCTTCATAGCATTTGAAGACGCAACCACCTGAATTTTCCCAATTCTGATTCAACTTTCAACTTGCTCTCTAGTTAATATCAGCTCGGTCAATTCGACTGAAGAGCTTCCAATCAGATGATTAAAGAAAGGCCCTGTCAAAGTTCCCATGAACATATCAACCAGCTCCCTATCAGACAAAAGAGGTTGCACTCTTCCAGCCAAATCTCTCCACTTCTGGGCATACTCCTTAAAGCCTTCATTCAATCCCATAGTCATACTCTATAATTGCATGCGAGTTGGTGCAAGGTCAGCATTATATTGGTATTATTTGTAGAAGGAAGTAGCCAGGTCTTCCCAAGTACGTATATTGATCACTTCTAGTTGATAGAACCATTCTAATTATTCCCTCGACAAGCTTTATTGAAATAAGTGCACCCATAACTTTCTATCAGTAGTATGGGGTGGGATTTTCCGGACATAAGACCGCAGATGAAGCTTAGGACAAGACATACCATCATATTTGGGAAAGACAGGGACCTTGAACTTGTGAGGGATTAACAACCCCTGAGATAAGACCCATCTCTTAAAAATCCAACCAAAGAACTCGCTGGATCTCTATAACATTGAGACGGTCTTCCAACTGTTTGTACTTGTCGTTAGCAGGAGGATATTATTCATCTGAATAGTCTTCATCATCGGGTATTTTCCCAGAACCTTGGTTGCTTCCACCTTCATCCCTGACACTTCTACCATCTTCCTCTTGGTTGTCGTCTTTATTGGAGGAGATATCAGTAGCTTGAACCGGTTTGGGAAGGTTTCTGAACCTTCTCCCCATGTTGAGGATAGCAACTGGCTTTCTGGTCTTCTTTTTCTTGGTGATGAGTGTCATCATATATTTCTACCCTTGTGCTAAGCTCAGGAGATTTTCTTGAAATTGGGCGTTCTGAGCTTGGAGTTCCTTAACAGTATGTTCAAGAGCCATCTTTTACTGAAATAAACAGCAAGAAGATGAGAAAACCTGTGTGGGAAAACCTGTTATGTAATGATGCATGATATGTAAGTGTAATGTTTTCAAGGATCTCGCGGGGTAAACAGAAAAACAGTGTTAGAAGTAGAGTGTGGTTGTTGCTTTGACTAAGGAACTTCGCGCTGTTGAACGCCCTTCTATGAGAATCAATCTCACCATATCGAGTGGGTCCTAGCCTTTGACTCAAGATAACGTGCTTCAATCTTTGACGGCATTGGTTAGAGGAAAATAAATACCCTTTCCCCTTGTTAGACGTCTGGTTCATGATAAACTGCATCACAGGACCTTGAGATCCTTGAAATAATTAGTGAAAATGGTATGGTATGATGTCATGATGTCATGTTCAAACAGTTAATCAAACACAAGCAAAACACACAAGGCCTTAAGTCCAGGCTTGCATGGAGTTTGTAGGTGAGTACCCTCTTTAAGTTCAGTTGGCTCAATCTGTCCTAACAATAGTAACTGGGTTCTAGGAGTCTCATATCACTGATCTTTCTCCCAGGCATTGTTTCAGCAGTATAATTGACTTGCCATTGAAATATCCCAAGAGTCAAATCTCAATGAGTGTAGCATCGAGTATCAACCAACTTTGGACTGCACCAAAGTCGGCCTTCTCACTACCTTATAATGGCTAAGTTGGGTCAATTAAGGTTCTAAAGGTCAGTTAGTGCTTATGACACCACGCGGCAGCCTAGTATTCTTCGTCACTGACTCGAGGGACACCAATACCAACCAACGTGTCGCACTAACATAGCCACCACTTCAACCATATTGGTATACTCCGTATAGTTTCCGTGATCTATTGCTACTTACCTAAAATGCCTCCAAATACGGATATAGGATCTTTACAAGAAAGTAAACCCAAGAGACCCTCAAATGTAAAGCATACAAAGCAAACAAGTAAAGCATTTAAAAGTGATCTAAATCTAAAGGTAACCCCTCTTTTAGTATAGTTCCAGTTTCCCTAGTAGAGTCGCCACTTCTGTAATACGGTGGGAGAACTGACTTGGTTTTGCATCTTATCGCAAATTTTACAGATAGCAATAGTCGCCACCGACTTTTCTTTTATCCAATAAAGGAAAGGGTGAAAAGAACAGGAAAGACCTTCGGGGATTTTCTGAGTTCGGGGGGTAGGTTATGAAAAGGGAAGTGTAGCGGTAGAAATGTTTAAGACTAATCCATTGAATTGACTAGACTTATACAGATCAAAATAAAAATCGCCACCGCGCTTTATTGTTTCTAAAGGAATGGGAAAAGAGAGAATAACCCAAAAGCGGGGGGAAAGATTCAAGGTAAGAGGATTGGTTATGCAAAAGGAAGGTATTAGCACCCTAAACATCTACGGTACTCCACAGGAACCTCTTTGTAAAAATCTGTATATTTTGGCTATAAAATGTTGTACTAAAAATATATGGTGGGGTGAGAAAAGAAGTATAATTTTTTTAATGATTTTTGCACCCGCCGCAGTTGTGAACCTTTAGGGCCTACGTACCACCTTTCGCGCAATAGGGGATCAGGGTACACATAGTTCACCTTTTAAAAATTTTAAAACACAAATGTGTTGGTTAATTT
Organism: Vicia faba; assembly: GCA_948472305.1. Lineage (NCBI taxonomy): Eukaryota > Viridiplantae > Streptophyta > Magnoliopsida > Fabales > Fabaceae > Vicia > Vicia faba. The sequence continues at coordinate 271,873,395 of OX451741.1, forward strand.
TATGAGATAAGACATCATCGTCATTGTCCGTGTGGAAAACATACTTACTACCCACAATCATGAGAAAGGAGAGTTTGTATCATCTCAAAGTGGAAGATATGGCTTGGATTTTAAAATCAACAATGCCTCACTCAACACCAAAGTGGAAAATATCTCACTTCACTTCATATTGTAGAAGTATAGTTGTTTGCATCACTACAAGGATTGACAAGAGTCTGATCTTTTGAGAAAGGTTTTAAAATAAAAAGGCAAAGTGGCAAAATAGTTTGAAATGAGATTGATTGACTTTTAGTCTTCTCACAAAAAAAATGTCAAAGTATTATTAAGTTGATTGAAGTTTGTTTATGAAAAAGGTTTTGAAATGCATGGACCTAAGTCCAAGTTTATTGTGAAGGTGGTTCAAGTTTAAAAACAAGAAGAGTTTTCAAAAGGAGGAAGAAGATTTTTGAAATTAAAGAAGATGAGAGGAAGAGAAGGGACTATCCTAAAGCATAAGGTAAAAGTTAAGGATAAGAACCATCTAACCAACAAGAAGCCAATACTTGACATTATGAGTCAAGATAGAATTCTCATTCTTTGGATTGGAACCAAGAAAGCAAAGATACTAGACCTCTTGAGAGAACTAAACTTCAAGTGTATTAAGTCTTCACAAAAAATTGGGCAGAGTAACGGTTGTATACGGGTGAATTCCAGATTACAAACAAAGTATATAATCACAATAACCTGCACACAAAATAAACAAACAACCCAATGTCTTGAGGTAAACCTCAAGAGCTCCAGACAAAATATCCATTAAGATCACAAGGTCTCCAACATAGGCCAAGGTTTCTAATCCTAAGTCTAATACTCCGTAATGCCAAGGACAGTAGCCAAATAGTCCAAGTATTATTAAAGCCTTTTTAGGGTTCATGTTGATTATTAGGTGTCTTAAAAGAGAAAAGAAAAGCTCAAGTGAGCAAAATAAAAATAACAATAATATAAATGCTCAAGTGAGCAAAATAAAAATGGCATGAAATGTAATACTTAAAGTTAATGGTACATAAAGCATAAAAAATAAAAGCATAAAGTAAAAACAATTTAATAATTAGTGGTTAGTTGGATGACCATCTTAAAACTTGCATTTAGAGCTCATTAGAGGATTGGTAGAACCAAATCCTCCACACAACAAGTTGCATTTGCTTTTTGTCAAGTATATCATCCATTTGGAATCTTCACAAGTACCATTTAATGATCAACGATGTTTAAGTGATTCGCATCGACCAAAAGTATTGTAGATCCATTAGAGGATTAGTATAACCAAAGCCTCCACACAATGAATCTCAAAGTTATTGGATCAAAGGGATCAAATTAACATACTTGAGCTTGCAAACATAGGTTTGGGCCACGAATGATCATTTATTCGAATTGGGACAAAATTTAGCGCTATGTTAAGCAATCGTAAGTGGACTTGTATAGAAGTCGCACCTATTTTAAGGCCGGTCAATAGCAATTTATGCACCATTTATTTTGAGACATGATATAGATATCATGCTTCAATAACACTTAGTGCAATAAGAAAGGGATAAGATGAAGAGGGGTGGGGAAGAATATATAAACCACATTTGAATTAATTTTTTATCAAACTATTATTAAAATCATTCATCCATTTTTTATGGAGTTAAACTCAACACCATGGATCCAATGATGTTAACAAAGTTCATGATAAAAAATTCAACCCAAGATCAGCCAAAAAATAATCACAAAATAATATTACATTTAATATATTCATTAAAAAGGTTTAAAAATGTTTTAAAATAGAAATAGAAGAGAAAAATATCAATTATGTTCAAATTAATCAAGAAATATTAAGTAAGACTGTAGAAAATTCAGAAAAGGACTCAAATATTTTTATAAATTTTTTGGTAATTTTTTTAAGTCAGAAACTATTTTTAAAATTAAAAGAAATGAGTAAAATAAACCAAAAATGATAAAAAATAACAAAGTCAGAAATAAAAAATAAATGAGGTCACCAATATTTGTCATAATATCATTGGATCATTCCATATTTTTTTTAGAATTTAAAAATGCATAAAAATATTTTTAAACATTTAAAACAATTCAAATAAAGTGAAAATTTATAAAAAATATCAAAATAGAAATCAGAAAGAGAAAAATCGAAAATATTTTTCATAATTTTTTCAGATCTTTTAGACTAAAAATGAATTTTCTATGATTTTTTTAATTTAAAACAATTAAAATTAAAATAAAAAAATAAAATATCAAACCAAAAAAATATGGGCCGTCTGATCAATGTCAAAACGCGTTAGTAAACAGATCAAATGGACCTGGCGCGTTGTGCATGTTATAGACTTTAGTGAATAAAGTACCGAATCATTAATTAAATCAAATTTTTAAAAAAAACAAGTGGCGCGCCTTCATTGGTTGGAAGGTGACACGTTGGTCATCTTCAAACTCCAGCCAACGTGAATTGCAGGTCTCTCAAACTGTAAAATCAGAAGCTCAGACCTATGCCATTCGCTTCGTCTCTTCAAGACGAAGACAACCACACCTTCGCGACAAATTTATATAAACTGTAGCTCAAGAAAATTGGAAGGAAAGTTTTGAAAAGGGGTTTGAAATTTCATGGTCAAAATGTTTTTCCAGATAATAGCAAGTGTTGCGACTAGAACCAGGGCAATGAGAGCTTCACAATGATATCAAAGTTTTGAAGAATTGATGGAGAAATCTACCTATTGAAGTTGAGTTGCAGAGCTCTGAAACTGGACTTCTATGAAGCAATATAGGGCACGATTCTTGAAGGTAATTGTATGGTTAGCTTCAGGGAAGATCAAGGAAGGTGAATTGATAGAAAAATTGGATTGAAAAATGCTTGAACACTGATTACGAAGTTACAGAAAATTGAGTTATGGAGCAAGTTTGGCAGGGTGACTCTGGCTATTCAATCTTGAGGAAATGAATGAGGGATGACCCTCTATTTATAGGAGAATGAATGGGATCCTTAAGCGTGTGAAATGATAAAGTTTGGAGGGAAGTCGTGGGGGGTCTGCAGCATGAACAAAGTGTGACTTGTTTAGCATCAAAACTCAACCAAATCGTGTGTTTCATGATGCTAAACACCTTTAGAAAGTTTCTAAACATGATTAGAAGCAAAAATGCGTGGAAAACTTGTGATTAGAAGCCAAAACAAAGATTTCAAAATCTGACTTGTGATGAAACTTCAGTTTCAAGCTACCAATTTTAAAACAATGGCATTTTCAGCTCAAGGGGTCTTAGGACATGATTCTTGATGCTTTAGAAAGATGAGGTTACAGGCTTTGAAATGGAAAAAGAATGGAATCAAATGGATGCTTTAGCTGAAAGTTGCATTGAGTCAAAGTTGGAGAAAAAAGGTTGACTTTCCATACTTAGAAATATTTCAATTTTTTCTTTAAAAGTGACCTATAATGTTTTGCATCCAAACATGGCCTTCCACTTGGAATTTGATCTTGACCAAAATAGATGGCATGAAATATACCTCTTGAATGAAATTTTTAAACTTGAACCATTCAAAATCTCCAAAAATTGAGAGAGTTATGAATTGTTGAAGTTGGCAAAAAATCTTGAAATGACCTATAATCTTTTGCATCCTTAGGGCAACTTCCATCCATTTTCTCATTTTTCACATAAAATAAGGAATAAAGTTCACATATTCAATATTGTTATGGAAAAAGCGTGGGCTCAAGGTGATAAAAGTTGACCAAGTTATGATCATTTGAAGTCACGCGTGAGAAATTGGGGATTCATCTGGAGGACTTGTAATCTTTCTTCATCATAAAGTTTCTTCCACATGAAAACTCCTTGAAACTCTTGAAGTGATTTGTTAATAACAATTTTAAGAGAAGGATGTCTTTGGAATCACTCCAAAATACCAAAAGATGAGAAAGATATACTTCTTTGAAGTTCAAAACCCTAGCTCCTAGGTCAAGAAAATGCTTTGAGGAACTTTGACAATTTTGAACAACCTTCTTGTACCAAAACGCTTGCTTTATAAATAGAAGTTATTAAGGATGATAATGAGAACTCATAGCAACCAAAACCACTTCCATATCTTGAGAATTGAGAGAAATATGCACTTGTGACCAATGGGAACAAGACCTTGTCTAACCTTGACAAATTCTTCAATCAACCCCTTGTACTTTTGAATCAATTTTGATAATTTTGAAATGTAGTGAACCAAAATAAACCTTGCCACTCAATTTCTTCCAAAACAACTTCAATGGTAAGGTTTTAATTTCTCAAGCTTTATTGACTAGGGCATGGAAATAAACTCATGAACCTATGGAGCAACTTGTTAAACCTCATTGCCTTTACCTTCATTATTAACAAGTAAGACAAACCAAATATTGAATTTTATTAATTAGAAGGAAAATCAATGGAAAATATTGATGATCACAAAAGAAAACAAGTCAAGGTTCTTGGGGATTCCTCAAAGAGCAAATCTAAAGATGTGGAGAAGAACCAAAAGCCCTAATGTGATCTTGTTGTGATTGAATCAAAATGGTATGATGAAGGGATTTTAGGGGCAAAAATTAGGGTACAACAGGAAGGTGTTAACACCCTTTTCATCCGTATTTATCTACGGTCTCTTAATCGCTTAGCTCACTTTGAAAGTTTGCTTTGTGTATATGATTTGTTTGAAAGTATTTTGAAAAAGCCAATGTAAGGCCAACTTTGTAATGGTTCTTGTATCTGTCCTCAAGAACGCGTACAAAGTGTTTTATAAAATATTTCGTTTGAAAGTGTGATGTGTAAAAAATGTTTTGAGAAATTGTGAGCAAGCTATTAAGAGTTCCTTACCCACTAAAGGTCATTCTTATTCTTTTCCTTCTCCTTTAGAGATAGTGCCTGTGATCGGTGGGAAAGAGAACTGACTGTTTTGGAATGCTGGTTCGTGTTTTGCGTTTGTTTTCGCAAAATGTCGCGGTGAGCAAGAGTCGCCACCGTCTTTTATTTTATCCAACAAGGAAAGGAAAAAAGCACAGAAAAATTCCTTTTTCGAGATGTTTCTCGGGTTCGGGAGGTAGATTATAGAAAGGGAAGGTGTTAGCACCCTTTCTATCCGTGGTTATCCACGGGCTCTTAGGTACTTGCTCATTGTGTTTTCAAAAATTGCTTTTCTTTGTGTTTGTGGGTTTGAAAAAAGTTTTTGTTTGAAAGGAGTGTAAGTGCGAAAAGTTTTGTTTTGTTTTAAAAGGAGCAAGTACTTAAGAACCATCTACCTACTCGAAAAGGGAATTAAACTGTGCTAATATCCTTTAGACAATGCTATCCCACTATTGGTGAGTAGGTAGCACCGTCGTTGGAGTTTTAGGGTCAATTCGATTAAGGGACGTGTGGTCACTAAAGCAATGTTAGGACGCCTTAGCGGTAACCCTAATGTCTTAGATCATTTTTTTCCGAGGCAACCGTTTCGAGGAAACTTATGATCCTTGGACAAGAGGGCGACCTCTAAAACTTCCTATACTTAATGACCACTTTCGAAGGCAACCAAGTGAGGTGTACCCTAAGAGTGCGCATGTGCGAGTGTGTTATTTCGGTTAATTTTATCTTTGTACATGTCATGGGTGAGCTATGTTGATTTTAAGTTCATACATTCGATCTTGTCATGCATTCCCTATTATCAAACATCTAACAGTGTATAGTTTGCGGAATTTTTACTTGCGGAAATTAAATCTAAACTATTACAAGGCGTCGGGTATTTACATCGCCAAAAACAACCCTTTAATTTAAATTGCGGAAAGTAAAGCGATAAAATAAAGTCCTAATTGAAAGCTATTACATACCGGAAGCAATTACAATATTGGAAATATGGATCGCGTGCGAGAAATTAAAACGACGCATTTTTAGGGTTTTGACCCTCTCTTTTTTTGTGAAAGAAAAGATTTTTGTTATTTTTTTTGAATTTATGGAAATAAACTAAATTAACAATTTAATTAAATTAAATAATGAAAATATTTTTGCTTTTTTGAATATTTAAGGAAATAAAATAAAAATTGGTCAAAGTTATTAAAACCTAATATTCTAAATTAATTCTAATTTATTGCAAAAATGTTAAAAGTTAAAACTATTTAAAACTAGATTAATTAGTTAATATTTATTTACAAAAACTCAATGATGATATTAATTTTATTAAAATAAAAATAATATTTTTTGTGTTTTCTGATTTTTATTTAAAAAAATGTTAATTGGTTAATTTAAATAATAATAATAATAATTAAACAAAACAAAATAATAAAATGAAATTAAAAAACGAGAAATAACCAAATAGGGGGTGCTGGGCCTGATTTGAGTGTGAAAATAGCAATTCCAAGCCCATTTACTGCAAGCCTGCTTTGACTTCCCAGATCACCCACGCGTGTGTTGACTTGGATGTATGGTGGACTTGCAATCTGGGCCATCAGATTTAGCCTGAAGGCCATCTGGCGTCTAGATCTTTGAGGCATATGGTGTGCTACACTTTGGGAAATCACATAGAATCACCTGAAGAAAAATTAAACAAATGTTTTGGGGGACCCTGGATTCGAACCCAGGTCCCATTAGACAATACGCTAACCTGCTTGCCAACTCAACCAACGCGTTTGTTTGTTAATGGAATACAAAACAAATATTATATTTAAAAACAAACCACTATGCCTGGAAAAAAAAAGCGCGTTATTTGAAATTGGCCAATGGGAAGAGGACGCGTAGTCGTCTTCTTCACAAATCCCTGGTTTTCTTACCTGCAGATTTTTATCCGCAAGAAGATTCGTGGCTTGCTTCCAAAATTCATTCTAGGCCATGTAAATACCAACTAAGACTACCAACGTGTTCGTCTCTCCTCCCTGAACACAACCATGGTCACCGTTTGCCTTGATTTTGCCTGTATCAAAAATTCCTAAAAACAAAGAATGGAAACCCTAGGTTCGGGTATCACGTTAGAGGCCATGAAAACGAAATCAAATATTGCAGAATGCTTAGAAATTGAATGGCAAGCATGATTATACAAAATTTTTGGCAAAAGGATGCAAGAAAATGGATTCACGATTCCATGTACAGGGCTATGTTCTTGAGTACTTACAATGTGATTTAGGAGGTCTCAAGGCTTAGTTTTGATCGCTTTGGCTTCAGTGGACGTTAGGCAAGGAAGCTACGTTGAGATTTTGCCTTGAATTGAGCTCTAAGTATGATTTCAGTTTCCACTTTTCCCAAGCTTTTTTCAATTTTGGTTTTGCCGTTTCTGTTACTTTCAGGTCGTGTTCCCTGTATGTCTAGCTTGTACATGTATATTAGAATGAATTAGGTTAAATCTTTGGGCTTGAATCCATGTGCATTGAAGATTGAAGATATGATTTGATCACCATTAACAAAGCTTCCATATTTGTCTCAAATCAAATATTTTGTGCATAATAAAGCTTGATACGAATTTTATTGGGTGTATCATGTTAATTGAAAGTTGTAATGATCAAAAAGATCTCATTCCATCAATTTTTGGATTTTATTTGAATTAATATTGATTTAAAATGAATTAATTCAATAAAAATTAAATAAAATAGAAAAATTAATGAATGGACATGAAACTGAAGATAGGACACGTGTGTGGTGTGACAAGATCAAATCAAGTGGAAAAAAGTGGGCCCATTTGTCAAAATTTGAAGTTTTGGGGATAGTTGACTTTTGGCACTTTTGGAAAAATGTCCAACTTCAACAATGCATAACTTCTTCAATTTTGAACATTTGGAGGTGTTCTTGGACTTTTTAGAAACCTTGCGACGTCCTCTAACTAACCCTTTTGGTCTCATCTCATTTTTATATACTATTCTCAAGTTACAATCTTTGGCAAAAAAGGTGTTTTTGTTGATTTTCAAAAATGACCTATAATGTGCAAATTCATAACGTTTTGTGAGTGCATTTCTTGATCTTGGGGTGTAAAGATGGATTGTAGGAAATTGCATCCTCTTAAAAATGAGATTTGGATGGGTCATTTCTCATAAAGTATGAGAAAGTTATGCTTGGTCAAAGTTGAGTTGACTTTTCCTATAAAACCCTAATTTAGCAACTTTTGAATCTTGATGAATCTTGAGACACCCTTGATGAATAATGATCAACCCTTTATCAAATGATGAATTATCCTTCAAAATGAGAATGTTGACAAAAAATCTTGAGGTTTGACTATTTGTAGGTCACAGTTGACTTTTGCCCTAGCACAGTCGATTTTTGGACCTCTTGAGCAATTGACTGACCAAACTTCCTCTGCAAGGCTTGAAATTTTACATGGATGATCTTGAGAACATATTAAGGAATTGGGAAGTCCTTGAGGACATTTGGATGCAAGGACCTTGATGCAACACAAAACCCTAATTTTGAATTGACTGCCTTAGGAGATGATTTGACTGTCCAACTCTTGAGCAATCTTGAACCATTTGGAGATTATTCTTGACATGTCTTGAGAAATATGGGAGGGAAAATTTTGGGGTACAACAGTTTCCCCTGTTCAATTTTCTTAAACCTGAGGATATAGATTGGCTTTCGAGCCTTTCGTGATCCGAAGGTGGAAGATAATTGAACACTAGAGTGCCCAGAAATTTGCACTCGCATGGTGTAGTATCAGCATTGTGATGTCGGGAATGGGCTTACAGATGCCATTTGGAGATTGTTGGTAGGAGGATGGGCTTACAGATTCCATCTGCAGGAGTGTCGATCGCATAAGAGATTCCTTAGTGAGAACTTGCATACCTGTTGTTGTAGAAGATTCCGTTGGGGAAGCCTAACTTTTGTTGAGATTTAGGAACTTGCCTGTACTTCAACTGAGAGAATGCCTCGGCTAAGTCTTAAGAACCTGTTCATAATTCCATTGGGGGGAAACATCTTCATCAAGATCTAGGAACTGTCTGGTCTTCAACGTAGTATACCGTTGAAATTAGAGAACTCGCCCACACTATGACGGAGAAAAACATCAAGATCTAGGAACTGACTAGTGCTCAATGTAGTATACCGTTGAGGTTATAGCACTCGTCCATACTATGACGTAGGGAAACATCTTCATCAAGATCTAGGAACTGTCTGGTGCTCAACGTAGTATACCGTTGAGGTTAGAGAACTCATCCACACTATGACGGAGGAAAACATCAAGATCTAGGAACTGACTAGTGCTCAACACAATATACCATTGAGGTTATAGCACTCGTCCACACTATGACGTGGGGAAACATCTTCATCAAGATCTAGGAACTGTCTGGTGCTCAACGTAGTATACCGTTGAGGTTAGAGAACTTGTCCACACTATGACGGAGGAAAACATCAAGATCTAGGAACTGACTAGTGCTCAACGCAGTATACCGTTGAGGTTATAGCACTCGTCCACACTATGACATGGGGAAATATCTTCATAAATATCTAGGAACTGTCTGGTGCTCAACATAGTATACCGTTGAGGTTAGAGAACTCGTCCACACTATGATGTAGGAAAACATCAAGATCTAGGAACTGACTAGTGCTCAACGTAGTATACCGTTGAGCTTATAGAACTGGTCCACACTATGACATAGGGAAACATCTTCATCAAGATCTAGGAACTGTCTGGTGCTCAACATAGTATACCGTTGAGGTTAGAGAACTCGTCCACACTATGACGAAGGAAAACATCAAGATCTAGGAACTGACTAGTGCTCAACGTAGTATATCGTTGAGGTTATAGCACTCGTCCACACTATGACATAGGGAAACTGTCGAGATTGAGAACCTTATCTGAAATTCAACCGAGGATAATTCAATTGAGATTTAAGAACTGGTCAGGTCTTCGACTAAGCTGAGAACTTAACTACATCTTTCCTGAAAGGTAAAGGTCAGTCATATGCAATGCATGAGATGGATCAAGCAATGGTGTTCTCAACATAAATGAGATTATATGGTATGATGCGTATATGCATGTATCATGATGTATGGAAATGTGATGTTTTAGCTGGGGAAAATAAATCCCGAAGCTGCTGGAGAATAGAGTTGAGTTCTTCGTTTCCATTGGGGATTATGAACGAAGATGATTGTGAGAATAAGTCTGCAGGAGAAAAGAACTCCGTTGGGGGATAAACTGATGAAGAGATTACTCTGTGGGGAATTACTCTGTGGGGAGAGATATTCTGCTGAAGATTTTAACGATAAACTCCGCTGGGGATTCCGTTGATAAGCTCTGTTGGGGATTTTAATGATGAACTCCGCTGGGGATGGATTACCGTTGCTGGTGATATTGAATCTTTTGAGGATTGAATACCTGCTTGTGAAAGAAAGAACTTCGTTGGGGATTATCTTTCAGTTGCGACTTGCTAGGGATAACCCTGTTAGACTCTTGTGGGGGATAACCTCTGAATTTGGCTGAGGAGACTTATTTGTTCTCTGCAGGGGATAAGCTTCCAAAGTCTACTGGGGATGATGATTCGACTCCATTGGGGAAGCTTTTTAAGACCGTGCTGGGGAAATATTGACTCCACCGGGGGGTATCTTGTGTGCTGCCGGGGAACATTCTTATACTTCGTGGAGGAATATTAAGACTGCCGGGGATACTCTGATACTTGCTGGAGAATATTCTTATACTCCACTGGGGAGTATTAAGACCTTCTGGGGATACCAAGCCTTTTTAGGGCTGATGGTAAACTAACTCTGCTTGGGGAGAGTATTGCTGATTTGTACATAGCTGCAAGTCTCAGCTGGGAGAGCTACCATTATTGTCTTACTCTGCGAGGAGTGAAGGTATCTTGGTCATATTCTTCAGTTGAAACTACCTTAGTACCTGATGGACAGAGCAACTATACAGCTTGGACAATTCTTATTTCCCCTGTTTCTACTATTACCAGTAATTCATCTTTCGTTTCGCATGTAAATATTTATGATCAACAATTAATGTCAAATGCATATATCAAAAATGAACTTTTGACGTTCTTTGCAAAATAAAACAGATAAAGGAAAAACAGTTTGAAATTTGTCTGAAAATGAATTTGTATTGATTTTGAAGTTTGGCCTGTAAAATAGGCGTTTTTATACAAGAGGCTGGCGTCCTAGTAAGAGAACACCGCCGAACAAATAGAATTTATACAATTTGTAAAAAGAAAACAAAACAACTAGGTGAATAATCCCACTGGGTTCCAACTCTGCTATTGCCTTTACGTCTTCAAGCATCTCATCACTTTACTACTGGTTGAAGGTAGATCAGATTAATTAGTGTCATCCGAGCTTGATAGTTGATACTGAAGTCTGGATGCAAGGTGATCCAGTGAGACATAGTGTTACGCTTTAATCCCTAACTTTTGCCTGGACCGCCCTTTCGGGTTTTCAGTCCACTGGGATACCCATTTTTTCCCAAGCCGCCTTTTCAGGTTTTCGACTTGCCGGGTGTACAGATTTCTTTCATTTTCATCCCTTATTTTTGCCCAAACCCTTTTGGTTCGCCGGGAAGCCCTTATTTTTTCCTAGGCCAGTCAACCTAGCGGGTCTTTGATTATGCGTAGTATCTTTTCACTATGTCTGCATTGACGGGGTGAGGAAGGTCGTCACTATCCATGGTGGTTAGAATCATAGCTCCTCCTGAGAAAATGTTCTTAACCACGAATGGCCCTTCATAAGTAGGGGTCCATTTTCCCCTGGGATCACCTTGAGGTAAGATGATGCGCTTGATTACCAGGTCCCAAACTTGATACTCTTGTCGTCTAACTTTCTTGTTAAATGCCTTGATCATCCGTTTTTGGTACATCTGACCATGACAAATAGAAGTAAGTCTCTTTTCGTCGATTAGGTTCAGTTGATCAAGCCGGGTCTGAATCCAGTCATCTTCACTTAAACCTGCATCCTTCATGATTCGAAGAGAGGGTATCTGAACTTCAATAGGCAAGACTGCCTCCATGCCATAAACTGAGGAATAGGGTGTTGCCTCTGTTGACGTCTGTGCTGAGGTACGGTACCCATGAAGAGCGAATGGTAACATCTCATGCCAATCTTTGTATGTCACTGTCATCTTCTGCACAATCTTCTTAATGTTCTTATTAGATGCTTCTACAGCCTCATTCATCTTCGGTCGGTAGGGAGAAGAGTTATGATGTTGTATCTTGAATTGCTCGCAGAGCTCGGTGATCATTTTGTTATTAAGATTGGTACCATTGTCCGTGATGATCCTCTCTAGTACACCATATCGACAGATCAGGTTATGTTGAATGAACCGTGCCACGACGTTCTTGGTTACAGTAGCAAAGGAAGCTGCTTCAACCCACTTCATAAAATAATCAATTGCTACCAGGATGAAATGATGCCCGTTGGATGCCGTAGGTCTGATCTCGCCAATCATATCAATCCCCCACATTGCAAAAGGCCAAGGTGATTTCAAGACATTCAGAGGAACTGGAGGTATGTGCACCTTATCAGCATAGACCTGACACTTGTGACATGTCCGAGAATGCTGATAACAGTCAGCTTCCATTATGGACCAATAATATCCTACCCGTAGGATTTTCTTTGCCATAGTATGTCCACTGGAATGAATTCCGAATGTAACTTCATGTAACTCCGTCATGATCCTTTCTGCTTCATTCTTATCCATGCAACGCAGTAAGGTCGAATCATGGTTACGCTTGTAAATGATGTTATTGCTGATGAAGAACTTCGCCGCGAACCTCCTTAGAAACTTCTTGTCATTAACAGATGCCCCCTCAGGGTATTCTTGAGCTTCAAGATACATCTTTACTTCATGAAACCAGGGTTTTTCTGTTACTTCTTCAGTCTCAATATCACAGCAATGTGCAGGTTCGTCCAATCTTTGAATGATAATCCGGGGAGCCTCGTTGTCCCAATTGACTTTGAACATAGAATACATCGTAGCCAGCGCGTCTGCCAACTGATTCTCCTCTCTAGGGAAGTGTTCAAAGGTTATCTCCTCAAAATGGGGAAGCAATGTCAATACATACTCCTTGTAAGGAATAAGATTTGGGTGTTTCGTATCCCACTCGCCTTTGATCTGACTGATCACGAGAGCGGAATCTCCGAAGACACTTAGAAACTTAATCCTTAGGTCAATTGTTGCTCGAAGACCCATAATGCATGCTTCATACTCCGCCATGTTGTTGGTGCAGTTGAAACATAGTCAGGCGGTGAACGGAGTATGAGAGCCTTTAGGAGATATGATCATGGCGCCAATGCCATTACCTAAAGCATTCGAAGCTCCATCAAAGTACATAGACCATCGAGATCCCTTCTCAGGTCCTTCCTCCAGTCCAGGTGTCTCACAATCTGTTATCAACATGATATTCTCGTTCGGAAATTCAAAGTTCATAGTCTGGTAATCATCCACTGCCTGATGTGCCAAATGGTCTGCCAATACACTTCCCTTGATTTCTTTTTGGGTCGAATATTGGATGTCATACTCAGTCAAGATGATCTTCCATCTTGCTATTCTCCCGGACAAGGCAGGCTTTTCGAAGATATACTTGATTGGATCCATCTTTGATATCAACAGAGTAGTGTGAGTCAGCATATACTGTCTCAGCCGGCGAGCATCCCATGCCAAAGCGCAGCAAGTTTTCTCGAGCAGTGAGTATCGGGTCTCACAGTCGGTAAACTTTTTGCTAAGGTAATAAATAGCATGCTCTTTTTGGCCAGACTCGTCATGTTGACCCAACACACACCCCATTGAGTTATCGAGCACTGCCAAGTATAAGATCAAAGGTCTCCCTTCAACTGGTGGCATCAGAATAGGTGGCTCTTGGAGATACTCTTTGATCCTTTCGAAAGCGGCCTGGCATTCATCGTTCCAACGTACTACTTGATCTTTCTTCAGCAGCTTGAAGATTGGCTCACAAGTAGCAGTTAGGTGTGAGATGAATCGGGCAATATAATTCAGTCGTCCCAGGAAGCCTCTGACTTCTTTCTTTGTCCTGGGAGTTGGCATCTCCTATATAGCTTTCACCCTTGCCGGATCTACTTGAATACCTTTGTCACTCACTACGAAACCCAGCAGTTTACCAGACCTCACTCCGAAGGTGCATTTGTTCGAGTTCAACCTCAGTTTGTACAACTTCAGCTTGTCAAACAACTTCTGCAGATGGTCAAGGTGTTCCTCCTCAGTCTAGGACCTTGCAATCATATCGTCGACGTATACTTAAATCTCATGATGGATCATGTCATGAAACAAAGCAACCATGGCACACTGATATGTTGCCCCAGCATTCTTCAATCCAAAAGGCATGACCTTGTAGCAAAAGGTACCCCACTGAGTAACAAAAGTGGTCTTCTCCATGTCTTCGGGAGCTATCTTTATCTGATTATAACCGGAGAAACCATCCATAAAAGAGAATACCTTGTGCTGAGCGGTGTTGTCAACCAGAACGTCGATGTGAGGTAAAGGGAAATCATCCTTGGGGCTTGCCCTGTTCAAATCCCTGTAATCAACACACATTCGGACCTTACCATCCTTCTTCGGCACAGGAACCACATTGGCCACCCATTGAGGGTAAGAAGTAACTGCTAGAAAATCGGCGTCAAACTGTTTCATAACTTCAACCTTGATTTTCTCAGATATCTCTGGGCGCATACGGAGAACCTTTTGTTTCACTGGAGGACAGTCTTCCTTGGTAGTCAGGAGATGAACCATAATGTCGGTATCCAACCCAGGCATATCTTTGTAAAACCAGGCAAAGATCTCAACGTAGTCACGCAGCATTTGAATCAAACGTTGTTTCACACTAAGATCCAGATTTGCACCGATCTTGACTTCCTTCTTATCTGTCTCAGTACCCAGATTCACTGACTCTACCGACTCTTCATGTGGCTGAATAGCCCTCTCTTCCTGGAGTAACAGTCTTGCAAGTTCACCAGGAACTTCGCAATCATCTTCACCTTCGTCTTCGGCTAAGTTGATCGGATTTTCGAAGTCATAACCGGCAGTAGCATATTCGTTATCAGTAGGATCCAGGGTGGATGTGGACCTGTATATGTGAGTGTGTGTAAAATAGCTGTTTTGCAATATAAAATAAAGAAAAACAAGGAGCGCAAAATTTGAAATGCAAGAACGTCCAATGCTTTTATTAATGATATATGAAAATGACACACATAAAGCCCTCACAAATGAAGCCACTGTGCCCCGGGTAAGACACAGGGCCATAAAAGTTTAAAACATTGTCTGTTACATATTCAAAACAAAAAATTTCATTACTGGGTGATAACAGAAATGGGCATAGAATCCTTCGATGTCCAGTTGCTTAATCCACCATTGGCAGTCGGGTAGATCCAACTGTCGATATCAAACTCTTCATCATCGTCATCCCTGATAGCATTCACCCCTGCATCTTGTTTAGGCTTCTCTGGTGCTCCGAACTCAATCTCTTTCGCATCGTTCAAGTCTTGTACCATGTTCTTCAAAACCCAGCAATCATCTGTATTATGCCCCGGGCTATCAGAGTGAAAAGCACAACGGGCATTAGGGTTGTACCTCGGTGATGTGGTATTTGGACTCTTCGGGGCTTCCTTTAGAACCACCAGATTAGTCTTCAGCAACTGTGGCAGAATCTGAGACAAAGTCATGTTGAGACGAGTGAATTGCCTTCAAGGTCTCTCGTCCTTCTGTTGATTGTTGTGCTGAGGAGCACCAACAGGTTTTGAAATAACAACCGCATTGACAGCTTGGCGGTGTTCAGGTTTATTCTGTCTTCTCGAACTGTAGACATCACTGGATTCTTTCTTTAATGGCTTCTTCTCGGTGCTTGACGAGCCACTCTTCTGTATCTTCCCAGCCTTAATACCAGCCTCAATCCTTTCACCAGTCAAAATAAGATCTGTAAACCTAGATGAAGAGCTTCCAATTAGATGGTTGAAGAATGGACCAGACAGGGTCCCCAGAAACATGTTAACAAGTTCCCGATCAGCTAAGGGTGGTTGCACTCTACCGGCGAGGTCCCTCCACTTTTGAGCATAATCCTTGAATCCTTCACCCGTTCCCATTGACATACCCTGGAGTTGGGTACGCGTAGGAGCGAGGTCGGAGTTGTACTGATACTGCCTGTAGAAAGCAGTAGCCAAATCTTCCCAGCTGCGAATACTAGCTCCGTCCAACTGGTAGAACCACTCAAGTTGAGTCCCTGAGAGACTGTCTTGAAAGAAATGGATCCATAGGTTCTTATCAGCGGTGTACGGTTGAATCTTCCTCACATATGACCGGAGGTGCAGCTTCGGACAAGAAACTCCGTCATACTTAGCAAAGGCTGGTGCCTTGAACTTATGGGGAATCACCACCCCAGATGATAGACCTAGATCTCCGAAGTCCAGACCAGGCACCTTTTGAACCTCCATGGCACTCAACCGGTCTTCCAGTTGTTTGTACCTATCATCAGCAGGAGGGTACTGTTCTTCATCGTAGTCCGTCTCGTTGTCGGAGACCACATGGCTAGGAGCCCTCCTTTCCTCTTGACTATTTTCCCCTCCAGATGAGGTGGTCAGATCAACTTCATTCTGTAGCCTGTTTCCAAACCTGTGCCCTGTGTTAAACAGGATGGTCCTCTTCTTCTTCTTCTTCTTCTCTTTCAGAATTAGGGTCTTCAAGTCTTGCTGACCCTTAGCCATATTCATGAACAACTCTTGAAATTGGGCATTCTGGGCCTAGAGGGCCTTGATAGCTTGCTCAGTTGAAGATTCAGCAGACATGATGATTGCTGAAATAAACAGCGAAGAAGATAAGAGACCTGTAAAGGGTACCTGTTTATGACGTTCATGAGATGAAATGCATATGATTATGATTTCAAAGACAATCAGGAGATTCAAATTTGTAAATAAGAAAGGAAACACACTTTATTAGATTTAAACTTCAAAATTTAAATTGTTCAACTGATGCCCTCAGGGCGTTACAAAAATGGAAATACTGAAAAGTAAATAAAAACTGGAAAGGAAATCATCAAAGGTCCATCAATGCTCCCATGGTCTCTTCTTATCAGTGCGGACATAATCGTTGAGAATCCGCTCGTTCTCTAACTGCCTAGTCAACGTCTGGATCTTCTGCTCTTGTTCATTGAACTTCTCTCGGTAAGAATCCCGTTCCTCCCTCAATTGCATCCAAGATCTCTTCCGTGCCCCAATGTCAGTGGGCATATAAGGATGGAGAATGGTTGGAAGAACCCCTTCTTCATTAGCAACTTCAAGAGTGACAGGCCAGACAGCTTCATATGGCATACCTAGCTTCTGGGCACGGATGCGGACCCATCTGAGATATGGCTCCATTGGCAGAGAAGTCTTTGGGCCCAGCTCATGTGGATCAGATTGGTGAACTCTATTCCAAGCCCTTATGAATCTGCGACGCTGCTCGTCGCTATCCCCTTGAAAATCAAAGATGATATGAGGCATTAACATCTCATGAGGTCCTTCTCTTCTGGCTCTTCCAAACTGACGAAGAGCTAAGCATGGGTTGTAATAAATTCCTCCATGGGTTCCTAATAGTGGGACATTGGGATACTCCCCACAGCGATCAATGATAGTCACCTCATCCATACCCTTGAGAGTCCAGATAATGTAATTATGAGAGAGAGACATCACCCTATAAGCCCAGTCCATTCCTTCTTTGTTCTTCAACACAGACTTAGGGAGGTGCTAAATAAATCACCTCGACAATAGAGGAGCACAACACATCAAGGTTCCCCGCTTTCGGGTAGTACGAGCATAGAGCTGATGAAGAATGTCACCCAAGAGAGTGGGTACAGGATTCTGAGAGATGAAGATCTTTATCGCATTCACATAAACAAAAGTGTCAGGATTCGGAAATAATACCAAGCCATAAATCAGAAGAGCCAGAATATCCTCAAACGCCTTAAAGTCTAGGCTATCCCAGAAGTAGTTAGCCTTGCCAACCAAGAACTTAGTCAGAAATCCTTTTGCTCCACTCCTAGTCTCCCAATTAGCCATTACCTCCTCTTTAGTCAAATGAAGGGCTGCAGCAATCTCTTCGGGCCTAAGCATCTTTTCCCAACCAGTAAACGGGGTCTGCTCCAGAACAGAGATACCGAGCAGCTCAGAGAACTCTTCTAGGGTGGGAACCAGCTGATAGTCTTGAAAAGTAAAACAATGGTACAGCGGATCAAAGAACTGGACTAGGACACTCATCATCTGCTCGTCCAATTTGGAGGTGACCAAACTGAGAAGATAACCATGTCTCCTAATGAAGGAAGTAGTGTCAGGCATCTTGGCAACCAACTCTTTAAGCAAGGTAGGGACTTGGACAAAGTTGATCCGGATGGTATTCTTACGCATGGGCATCATGATGACCTACAAAACAGAGCAAAGATGAAACCCTCCTGTCTTTGAAATAGGTTAGTCCAATGCAAGATGTATGCAATGTTATGATGTCATGATGTCATGATAGTAGGCACACCAGAATTATCCACAAAAATCAAACATGGAAAAGGCACACAAATCACACTGAGAGCCCTTAGATTTCAGGCTGGCATGGAGCTTAGGTACTACCCTCTTTCAGTTCAGTTGGTTTAAACCTGTCCTAAAAGTAGTAACCGGGTTCTAGAGGATCTCAATATCACTGACTACCCTCAATCGGTTATAATTCTAGTTTAGTAACCTTTTCTTGCGGCCGGAATCATCGCGAGAGTTTAGTCTCAATGAGTGTAGCTTACTGCTACTGTTCTATGGCCAAGTTGGTCAATTTAAGGTTCTAAGGTCAGTGGGTGCTTAATGACCCCTTAGAAGACCCATATTCTCCTCGTTCCAACACAAGGGATATCGGTACAATCTAAAGTGCCACACCAACGTAGCTACTACTTCAACCGTATCGGTCTACGCCGTACAGTTCCCTCACAGTTTATTGCTACTTACCTAAAGGGTATCCCCAGATCCGGGTTAGGATCTATAGAACTCCGATACAATCCCATATATATAAATCATACAAATCATACAATTGAAAACACAATGATCTAATCCTAAGGTACACCTCACTTACACATGTCCCCGGCAAAGTCGCCAGTTCTGTGATCGGTGGGAAAGAGAACTGACTGTTTTGGAATGCTGGTTCGCGTTTTGCGTTTGTTTTCGCAAAATGTCGCGGTGAGCAAGAGTCTCCACCGTCTTTTATTTTATCCAACAAGGAAAGGAAAAAAGCACAGAAAAATTCCTTTTTCGAGATGTTTCTCGGGTTCGGGAGGTAGATTATAGAAAGGGAAGGTGTTAGCACCCTTTCTATCCGTGGTTATCCACGGGCTCTTAGGTACTTGCTCATTGTGTTTTCAAAAATTGCTTTTCTTTGTGTTTGTGGGTTTGAAAAAAGTTTTTGTTTGAAAGGAGTGTAAGTGCGAAAAGTTTTATTTTGTTTTAAAAGGAGCAAGTACTTAAGAACCATCTACCTACTCGAAAAGGGAATTAAACTATGCTAATGTCCTTTAGACAATGATCACTACAAGAAAATTAGTGTTTAACGACACAAAAATTGCGACAGTTATGTGATAACTGTCGTAATTGACATATAGAGACAGTGTTTACGACAGTTGACACCAACCGTCCCTAATATTTATTTTGCGACGGTATATTTAACCATCATAATATTATTATTACGACGGTAAAACAACCGTCGGCCCCCATTTAACACTTTTAACATTGATTTTTAACCAACAACTAGTCACGACGGTAAAATTAACCGTCCTAAAAGGCATATCACGACGGTAAAGCACCCGTCGCACCCTTAAACCTTTCACGACGGTAAAATTATCCGTCCTAAAATTCATTTCACGACGGTAAAACAACCGTCGCACCCAAAACCTTTAAAAATTCTCATGGGCACGACGGTAAAACACCCGTCGCCGTAAAAAAGTTAAAAAAAGCTGAGTTGTACCGCAATTTGATTTTCCGGGCATACGAGAAAAGAGAACTATGCCAATCCCCAATCACCAACTGAAAGAGAAACAAAACTTCCCTATTCTCTAAAGCTTGCCACCCCGTGGAAGGTCATCTAATGTTGTGGCGGCCTTGAGCTCTTCTTCTTTCCGGTGGCCGGGTTAGCACCCCTCTAAGCCCCTGTACCCGAAACAGATGCGGTTTAGCAGGGGCTTGCCAGGTATTTCCTGGGGTTTTCCATCCGGGCTTTAATGCGGCTAGAGACGGATCCAACGAATAGCTAAGGTTCGTTGACGATCCCTGGCTACAGCTAGCTCATTTCAAGAAAGCAAACAAGTGCCCGTAAGGCGTTCCTCTAGTAAGGCACCATCACCAGCGCACATGAGAAAAGGCCGTTGTTGCATAGCTCAGGTGCCGTTGTTGGAAAGATAATAGGTAACTTTTGAATTCTATCGAGTTCTTTTGGGTTTCTGTTATTTGATTTTACATATTATGTTTTATAGTTCATTGCTTGATGTATTTGCAGCAATTTCTCTGATATCTTTGATGAAAAGAGGTTTATCAGTTCTCTTGCTGATGATATAAAAATCATCAAGAAACTTCCCAAGAATCTGGCTAATGCAACCAAAATGGTGAAGCAGTTCAAAAGCTGGTCTGGTATAGAGTACTATCAAAAAGAGATTTCAGCCCTTTGGGATGATTTCAAAGTAAGTAACCTATTGGTATATAAATTTCTATCTTACTATTGATTTATTGATCTTACTGTCTAATTTGTTGAAATTTCTAAAGGTTATTCAAGCTTCCAAAACCGATTCTCGATTAGCGAATAACAATCTACCTCTAGATATTCAAAAGCTTTGTTGTCGTGCTTGTTTTGAAGCTCTTCGTTTCTCTCCTCGCATTGAAAAGATGGGAAAAGTATATTACTAGATTCTAACTCTTATTGGCTTCTTTGTTTACTTTTTACTATACTATGACCTTTTGATTTCAATTTTTTCTTCTTTTTTGTGTTACTTGCAGTTATTGGTGGAGAGGATGAGATCATTTGGTCCTTATATCACATTACACTTACGTTACGAGATGGATATGCTTGCATTTAGCTGATGCACGCATGATTTATCAACTTCTGAGGCCGAAGAACTACGAATTATCAGGTAATGAATTTGTTGAGGTCTTGTGCTTTATTTCTGATATCTGATGAACTAAACTTGCAGAGAGAATACTACTTATTGGAAAAGAAAGCATATTGATCCTACTGAAGAGAGGTCTAAAGGGAATTGTCCCTTAACTCCAAAGGAAGTTGGAATTTTCCTTAGTGCTCTTGGATATCCTACAAGGACTCCTATATATATTGCTGCAGGGGAGATATATGGGGGTGAGTCTCATATGACTGAACTGCGATCGCGATATCCGTTTTTAATGAGCAAGGTAGAAACTATACAATACTTTGTTGTTGTCTTTTGTCAAAATTTATAAACCATTGTTTAGACTTGTTTTGATTTAGTCTATGTAACTAATATCAGGAAAAGTTGGCATCTATTGACGAACTTGAACCATTTTCAAATCACGCATCTCAAATGGCTGCTCTTGACTATATTGTATCTATTGAAAGCGATGTGTTTGTACATTCTTACCCTGGAAACATGGCACGGGTTGTTCAAGGTCATCGTCGTTTTCTTGGGAAAGGAAGAATCGTATCTCTATATAGGTTAGTCTCTCTCACTTAAGCAGTTGAATTTATAGAAATCTATCTTGACGATGACAATTTTACCCATGGTATCCTCAAAAATACCCACAACTCAGTAGGGTAAAAATCTGCAAAAATAATTACGGTGCCGTTCATGCCGTTCTTCTTCACACCGAAAGAAACCCCTTGACACCAAAAGGAATCTCTTCAAACCGCTCATCTTCACACCAAAAAACGCACAGCAAGCAGTTTAACATCCTCTGCATTCATCTCTTCAAACACAGTAAGTTTTATGTATCACTTTTTGCATTGTTCTCATCTCTCTCATTCTCTGCCATTGATTTCAACATTGGAGATTCACTTGAATCTTATGGTTGAGCTCTTTGTGATGATTGATTTTGAGTTTGAATATATTGAATTGATGTTAGATTTTCTAATTTGTTGTTTTAGGGTTTTCATTTTCTGACATCTTTTGATCACTATCCTCAGTAGCAGCAGCAACTTCAGAGGGATTTTGTTCATCTGTCTTGCCGGCACCATTATTTCCATTGGCTTGTTCATCAGTGCTATTCTTTTCTGAAGGAACTTCCTCAGAAATATATATATAGTTTAATATGGCAATGGTAAGTAACCCATATTTTATTTTGATAATTGTATTCTATACTCTTTTAGAATAGTACTAAAATGATGCTCATCAAGTGTTTGTTGTAATGCTCAACTCAAGGTATGGCTGAGTTTATAGAATTCTGATATGCTATGCTATATAGTGCCTAGTGGGTGTTGTAAAAGGACTTTATAACCATTTAAGCATCATATTCTGTTGCAGAGTGTGATTCTGACCAAAGCATGTTTATTTGAGTGACTTGTGTTGCTTCTGTCATATTTGCTAGCAACAAAGGTTTTACTTTTTGAAATTGAATTAGATTCCTTTGTTTGGGAATTCAATTCTTATTCTTATTTTAGATTTTGGGGTTCTTAAAACTTGGTTGGGTTGCAGGACTTCTACCATTTCATCCTGATTTGCTAGGTTTGGTTCAGCATTTCCTTCTACTTTTCTTGGTATGTTTCCTTAACTCTCTTGCATTTTCAACGTTATTAGTATTGTTTAACAAGTAATTCTATTATTAACTAGAGAACATATATGTTGTCAATTCTATGACTATAATACTCAAAGATTTCCGCGGAAACAATATCTAAATGGACAGAGTGTTGTTGCATCTGTTATGGCTCTTCCAAGCCTTGAAACATCAGGAAGGTTACTTTTACATCTGAATGAGGTCAACAGGACATCTAGTTCTAAAAGAACCAAGAAGTCTAGCTATAAAGTGGGATCACTGGTTGAGGCAGAGATTACTGACATAAAAACTTTTGAGCTGGAACTGAAGTTTGGATTTGGCTTACACGGCAGGGTTCACATAACAGAGGTACATGATGCAAATGATTTGGAAAATCCATTTTCTGGCTACAAAATTGGGCAAACAGTGACGGCAAGAATAGTTTCAAAGCCTAATGATGCTGATAGCAGCAGAAATGGATCACGGTGGGAGCTTTCAGTCCGACCTGAAATGGTTACAGGTTCCAGTGACATAGGAGACAATATATCAGAGAAACTGGACTTTAAGATTGGGCAATGTGTGGCTGGTTATATATATAAAGTCGAAAGTGAATGGGTCTGGTTAGCAGTTTCTCGAAATGTTAAAGCTCAGCTACATATTCTTGATAGTTCTACTGAACCCAATGAGCTTGAGGATTTCCAAAATCGATATCATGTTGGAAGACTTGTTTCTGGTCATGTTCCGAGTTTCAGCTTGGAGAAGAAGCTCTTGCGGTTGGTTCTACGCCCCTTCTCTACTCTCCCTCTCAGAACTGATGAAGAGCCACAAACTAACCTTGTGAATAAGGAGTTGACAACACATATTCGTGAAGGAGATATTTTAGGAGGAAGGATTAGTAAAATACTTCCTGGTGTTGGAGGACTGCTTGTACAAATTGGTCCTCATACATATGGAAAAGTGCATTTTACTGAACTTACAGAGAAATGGGTGCCTGATCCGTTGTCTGGATATCATGAAGGGCAGTTTGTCAAATCTGTTGTTCTTGAAGTTAGCAACACTGTCAGGGGTACTGTTCAGGAGGCTGTTTAATGTTTTGTTGTTATTATGGCAGAGAATGATGATGGATATAAAGCTAAATCCTATGCAGCATTTTGTTGCAACTTTAGAGAAATTGTGTATGAGCTATTACATTTACAAGAACAAAAATCCTCTTATTGTTGGAAGATGAAGTACTTTGCATATGAACAAGTGTAGTGTTGTCGAAGATTACAAACTTCCGGTTGTGAGTTGTGATGGTTGATCGATGAATGGGCAAAATGTTGTTACAATGAAGATTTTGGTTGTTTTGACACTTTGGATGTTGCTCGGGTAATATTGTTATAAAATTTTGTTGATGCTTTTTAATTTTGTATGGATTTTAAGGAAAGTTCGATGATGCTTTGCAGAAGTATAAGTTGGTAGGTTGACTTTTCAGATTGCTTAACTGTCTCCTCCACACCTTTCATTGTTGTTTATCTCTATTTTGAGACTATAGGAAATTATCACTATAAGTCTATATCACCTTGTTTTAATTTTTACATTTTAGGCCAAGGAAAACATCAAAGAGATTCCATCTTTTCAAAGTAGAAAACTTCTTTTGGCATGCTCACTTAACTTGATGGCCTGCTACTTGAAGACAAGGCAGTATGATGAATGCATAAAAGAAGGTTCTGAGGTATTCATAATTCATTTCATTTACCATTGCAGTGGGATGTTAAGTTATAAATTTTAGTAGTCATGTGCAACATAAATTGATGGGTAATGATTATAACTTAAGAGCTAAATGTTAAACTGTATCACTAGCCTTTTTTAAACAAATGCAACACAAAATAAAATTGTGTCATTTTAATAAAATGTAAATGGTAATAGAATTTTATATGTACTTGTGAAAGAATTTCAGCAAAAAGTAAGGGACAAACACAACATAGGACCTTTTAAATATTTTGGAGTTTGGTATACTACAAAAAGTTAGAAGCTGATTCACGTTCTCAATTTAAAGTTTATTTCTTTTCAAATTTCTTATATTAACTTGGACATACTGTAATGATACTGTTTTTCTTTTCTTTTTTAAATTAGTGTCTAGAAATTTATTTTGACAGTGGGCATGTCAATTACGAATTATATGATTTTGTTCATCTGATATTTCTACACTGATGGATGTTCTCAGTTTGTAATTTTGAAAAGTAATGCTTGTAATTTGCAGGCATATGTTGCTGTCGTACAGTGAATCAAAACTATGCAAATATTATTTTGATGCTTTTACGTCTCCGTCAGGCTTGTGATCACCCACTTCTTGTTAAAGAATACAATTCTGATCCTGTTGATGGTAGACGTTCATCTGAGTCTAGCTACCGTATTGGAGATAATGGAACTTCAGGGGGGACAAATTAGACTTTGCTATGATCGAGATAATTAGATTGTGAACTTTCTCATGTATTTTTGGCATAATGATACTTATTATTATAAAATTAGAAATTGATATATTTTGGGTTTTTTGTACTACTTGACATGATTATGGAACTCGCATTTTACATGATTATGGAACACACATTTTTTTGGATATTATAATGCTTATTTGATGTTAAATATTTTTTATTGAAATTTTTTTACTATATTACAAAGTGATAGAAAATAAAACAAAAAATAATACTATAAATAAATATATTAAAGAAGAAATAATTTAAAGAAAAAAATAACACAAAAAAAAACTATATTTAAAATTTTTTACATAGATAATAATTTAAATAAAAAATATATATAATAGAAAAATAAAAAAAAAATCAAGACATAAACAAAAGTCATGGCGACAGTACCGAACCGTCGTAATCAACAAAAGTCATGACGGTATCGAACCGTCGCCATAAACAATTTAATCAATTTCAAAAGATATTCACGACAGTATCGAACCGTCGCCATCAATAATTAAAAGAAACTCAAAAGATAGTCACGACGGTATCAACCCGTCGTAAACTTGAACGACAGTTTTTGTAACCGTCGCGAAATAGGTTGGGGACACACACTTCTGCGACGGTAAAGCAACCGTCGTGGAAAGCAAATTGCGACGGTTTTAACCGTCGTGATCTACAAAAATACCTGTCGCAATCTGCCAATTTTCTTGTAGTGGATATCCCACTATTGGTGAGTAGGTAGCATCGTCGTTGGAGTTTTAGGGTCAATTCGATTAAGGGTCGTGTGGTCACTAAAGCAATGTTAGGACGCCTTAGCGGTAACCCTAATGTCTTAGATCATTTTTTTTCGAGGCAACTTATGATCTTTGGACAAGAGGGCGACCTCTAAAACTTCCTATACTTAATGACCTCTTTCGAAGGCAACCAAGTGAGGTGTATCTTAAGAGTGCGCATGTGCGAGTGTGTTATTTCGGTTAATTTTATCTTTGTACATGTTATGGGTGAGCTATGTTGATTTTAAGTTCATATATTCGATCTTGTCATGCATTCCCTATTATCAAACATCTAACAGTGTATAGTTTGCCGAATTTTAAATTACGGAAATTTAATCTAAACTATTACAAGGCGTCGGGTATTTACATCTCCAAAAACAACCCTTTAATTTAAATTGCGGAAAGTAAAATAAAGCGATAAAATAAAGTCCTAATTGAAAGCTATTACATACCGGAAGCAATTACAATATTGGAAATATGGATCGCGTGCGAGAAATTAAAACAGCGCATTTTTAGGGTTTTGACCCTCTTTTTTTTGTGAAAGAAAAGATTTTTGTTATTTTTTTGAATTTATGGAAATAAACTAAATTAACAATTAAATTAAATAATGAAAATATTTTTGTTTTTTTTGAATATTTAAGGAAATAAAATAAAAATTGGTCAAAGTTATTAAAACCTAATATTCTAAATTAATTCTAATTTATTGCAAAAATGTTAAAAGTTAAAACTATTTAAAACTAGATTAATTAATTAATATTTATTTACAAAAACTCAATGATGATATTAATTTTAATAAAATAAAAATAATATTTTTTTAGTTTTCTGATTTTTATTTTAAAAAATGTTAATTGGTTAATTTAAATAATAATAATATTTAAACAAAACAAAATAATAAAATGAAATTAAAAAAAGAGAAATAACCAAATAGGGGGGGTGCTGGGTCTGATTTGAGTGTGAAATTAGCAATTCCAAGCCCATTTACTGCAAGCCTGCTTTGACTTTCCAGATCACCCACGCGTGTGTTGACTTGGATGTATGGTGGACTTGCAATCTGGGCCATCAGATTTGGCCTGAAGGCCATCTGGCGTCTAGATCTTTGAGGCATATGGTGTGCTACACTTTGGGAAATCACATAGAATCACCTGAAGAAAAATTAAACAAATGTTTTGGGGGACCTGGGATTCGAACCCAGGTCCCATTAGACAATACGCTAACCTGCTTGCCAACTCAACCAACATGTTTGTTTGTTAATGGAATACAAAACAATTATTATATTTAAAAACAAACCGTTATGCCTGGAAAAAAAATAAAAAGCGCGTTATTTGAAATTGGCCAATAGGAAGAGGACGCGTAGTCGTCTTCTTCACAAATCCCTGGTTTTCTTACCTGCGGATTTTTATCCGCAGGAAGATTCGTGGCTTGCTTCCAAAATTCATCCTAGGCCATGTAAATACCAACTAAGACTACCAACGTGTTCGTCTCTCCTCCCTGAACACAACCATGGTCACCGTTTGCCTTGATTTTGCCTGTATCAAAAATGTCTAAAAACAAAGAATGGAAACCCTAGGTTCGGGTATCACGTTAGAGGCCATGAAAACGAAATCAAATATTGCAGAATGCTTAGAAATTGAATGGCAAGCATGATTATACAAAAAATTTGACAAAAGGATGCAAG
Source organism: Vicia faba (assembly GCA_948472305.1). Taxonomy (NCBI): domain Eukaryota; kingdom Viridiplantae; phylum Streptophyta; class Magnoliopsida; order Fabales; family Fabaceae; genus Vicia; species Vicia faba. The sequence goes on from OX451741.1 coordinate 271,900,898, forward strand.
AAAATGGATTCACGATTCCATGTACAGGGCTATGTTCTTGAGTACTTACAGTGTGATTTAGGAGGTCTCAAGGCTTGGTTTTGATCGCTTTGGCTTCAGTGGACGTTAGGCAAGGAAGCTACGTTGAGATTTTGCCTTGAATTGAGCTCTAAGTATGATTTCAGTTTCCACTTTTCCCAAGCTTTTTTCAATTTTGGTTTTTCCGTTTCTGTTACTTTCAGGTCGTGTTCCCTATATGTCTAGCTTGTACATGTTTATTAGAATGAATTAGGTTAAATCTTTGGGCTTGAATCCATGTGCATTGAAGATTGAAGATATGATTTGATCACCATTAACAAAGCTTCCATATTTGTCTCAAATCAAATATTTTGTGCATAATAAAGCTTGATACGAATTTGATTGGGTGTATCATGTTAATTGGAAGCTGTAATGATCAAAAATATCTCATTCCATCAATTTTTGGATTTTATTTGAATTAATATTGATTTAAAATGAATTAATTCAATAAAAATTAAATAAAATAGAAAAATTAATGAATGGACATGAAACTGAAGATAGGACACGTGTGTGGTGTGACAAGATCAAATCAAGTGGAAAAAAGTGGGCCCATTTGTCAAAATTTGATGTTTTGGGGATAGTTGACTTTTGGCCCTTTTGGAAAAATGCCCAACTTCAACAATGCATAACTTCTTCAATTTTGAACTTTTGGAGGTGTTCTTGGACTTTTTATAAACCTTGAGATGTCCTATAACCAACCCTTTTGGTCTCATCTTATTTTGATATTATATGCTCAAGTTACAAGTTTTGGCAAAAAAGGTGTTTTTGTTGACTTTCAAAAATGACCTATAATATCCAAATTCATAACTTTTTGTGAGTGCATTTCTTGATCTTTGGGTGTGAAGATGGATTGTAGGAAATTGCATCCTCTTCCAAATGAGCTTTGGATGGGTCATTTCTAATAAAGTATGACAAAGTTATGCTTGGTTAAAGTTTAGTTGACTTTTCCTACAAAACCCTAATTTAGCAACTTTTGAATCTTGATGAATCTTGAGCAATACTTGATGAATCATGATCAACCCTTGATAAAATGATGAATTATCCTTCAAAATGAGAATTTTTACAAAAATTCTTGAGGTTTGACTATTTGTAGGTCACAGTTGACTTTTGCCCTAGCACAGTCGATTTTTGGACCTCTTGAGCAATTGACTGACCAAACTTCCTCTGCAAGGCTTGAAATTTGACATGGATGATCTTGAGAACATATTAAGGCATTGGAAAGTCCTTGAGTCCATTTGGATGCAATGACCTTGATGCAACACAAAACCCTAATTTTAAATTGACTGCCTTAAGAGATGATTTGACTGTCCAACTCTTGAGCAATCTTGAACCATTTGGAGATTATTCTTGACATGTCTTGAGAAATATGGGAGGGAAAATTTTGGGGTACAACAGTGCCATCTGTACCATTAGTTGGTAGGTAGTCCCATCTATTGGATGTGAAGGGACGGATGTAGGGTCATCGTATGGTCATCGAAGGCAACATGTAAGGATACCTTAACAATTCGAAGGGACTATCATCACATTACTCGTAGGCAACTTGAAGTGACTAGATCATTTTTCATAGGCAAATTGAGGGACTATGATCTTTTATATCGTAGGGACTATGATGATTTGATTGAGGGTCTTTTACTAAAGTATCCCCACTTTCGAGAGACGTGACCAATATTCCGTAAGGTAATAAGAGAGGGTACCCTAGAGGTGCAAGTGTGAAAAGTGTATTGTTTTCAGTTGTTTATATTTGAAAATTAGGGTTTTCTAAGTTCAATTATTAGTCTTTCCATACAAACCCTAGTTACTAGTAGTTAAATATGTACAGAAAAATAAAGTGCAAAATGTAAAGTCCTAAGCTATTACATGGCTTTGGGAGAGGTACATAAGTATAAAAATACGGGAAAGTAAACCCTAAAACTATTACATCTTGGGAGCAGATACATAATAGAGAAAAAGTGCGAGAAAATAAATCTAAGCTATTACAATTAAAGAGTGCAACCTATACACTTTTCTAAGAAAATAAATAGCAAAAAGAAATAGGAAAATGTTTATAAAAATGTTTGAATGTTATAAAACCTAAGTTTGTGTTTTTGTATTTTTATAGAAAATAATTTAAATGATAATAGTAATTAAAACCTAAATTATAATTGATTTTAATATTTAAGAAAATATTAATTAGCCTAATTAATTAGTAAATAAAAAATATGTACAAAATTGATTATTGATTAAAAGAACCCTAATTATAATTAATTTTAATACTAAGAAAAATGTTAATTAATTTAATATATCATGAAAAATTAAATATTAGTTAAAAAAACCTAATCCTAATTTATTAGTAAAAAGTTTAGGTTATTTTAATAATTGGTTAATTAAAAAATAGGGTTAGAAAAGAGAAAAAGGAAAGAAATTAGGTTAAGACAAAAATAGGAGAAAAAACTCCATGGGGTAGGTGTTGAACCCACGCCCTCCTGGCTTTTTACCATATCATTTGCCACTAAGCCAGACGCTCATTGGTGTTTGAGAATAGGTGCTGCATAATATATGTGAAACCTGCATTAATTTATCTCACGAACACATTAGAATTGTTAATTTCAATCAAAGCATCGTGAATATTAAAATATGAATTTCACAAAAAAAACATGAAACCGACGATGCATGGAATGTAGGTTTCAGGCACTTTTGATCATCAAGAATGATCCCAACTTACTCTATGGTATCTTAGGAATTGATTTGAGTGGCCGCTTGGCCTTGAAGATGGCTGAATCTTTGATTTAAAGTTTGCCCTAACTTTGACAAAAGTTGAGATTTTGAGATTTTTTAGGGTTTTTCTTGAGACTTTCTTTGGAGGAAATTTTCTAATCTCCTTGTATGAATGCAATCTCTAATTATAGCCATGAATTAGGTCAACAAACATGAATCAAATCTTTGTATTTCATAACAAAATATTTTATTTGATTTTTTTGCATGGAAACATATCTCTTTTAACTCAATCTTGTGCCAAATCCAACCTTCTTGATCCCTCACAAGTTTTTAGTATGATTATGTGATATTGGACTCATGATTTGATTCAAAATAGATTCCCACACCTTGTACCATTTATTTGATATTTTATTTGATTTATTTTGCTTTTAAATGAATACAATCAAAATAAAAAGAAATAAAAACCACAAAAATAATTGACTAGATTTAGGAGTCTACTATGAGGCCAAGAATATGTTTGGACCTTAAAAGATAAGCCCATTAGCCCAAAAATTCAAATTTATTCAAATTGAATTTCATGCATTTTCTCAAAATCGCCCAACTTGCACCAATCATAACTCTCTCAATGTTTATCATTTGAAGGTGATCTTTAACTTTTTGGAAAGCTAAAGATGTCTTCTAAAATCTCTATGTTGGTCATTTCTGTGTTTGAAGACTTTATATTGATGTAAGTTGCCTTGACAAAAAATGTATTTTTGTTGACTTTTGAAATGACCTAAAATGTATTGGCCCATATCTCTCAAATGAAGCATTTTTTGGACTTAAGCTCAGAGACAAAGACGTAGAGAATTGAATTTAATTCAAAATGAGATTTGGTTATGGAAAGGTTGACGAAGCATGTGAAAGTTATGTTGGGTCAAAGTTCAGTTGACTTCTCCTAAGGAAACCCTAATTTGGCAACTTTTGACTTTTGATGATTTGAGGGCTTTTCTTGAGGAATCATTATCAAACCTTGATCAAATGATGAATATAACTTCAAAATGTTGATGTTGACCAAAAATATTGAAGTTTGAATGTATGTTGACCACAAATGACTTTTTACCCAATATAGTTAATTTTCGGTCATCTGAACCATTGGCTAAACAAATTTGTGATGCAAGACTTGAATCTTGATATGAGCATCCTTAAGGGCATATGAGAAACCATGACGTTAACTTGAGGCCTTAGAAACCCAACCTTCCTTGAGAAAAGTGAAACCCTAGTTATGGACCAATTGCTTAGGAGGAGAATTGTCTGATAAATTCCTTGAGTAATCTTGAGTAATTGAGAATCCTAGAAAGATGAGGAGACCTATTGAAATAATTTGATTTGAAAATGGGATGGAAAATTTTGAGGTACAACAGTCTATAACAAACCAAATCCAAACATAAAGCAAAAAGATCAAAGAGAACATTAAGATTGATTTGTAAAGCAAGCTTTATACAACACCATGATCAACAAATATACATATGTTCAAAGTAAATATACAAACAATACCCAACAAAATAGAAATACAAAGATGAGAGAAGAGATAAACTATAAATCTTCCGGTTTGTCAGCGCCGGTTGAAGAGAAATCCACCTCCAATCATCCTTAAGCAAGGCCCTAATGTTATTTTCTAAGCTAATCTATCAAAAATGAAGGTTTGATGAGTTAGGAACAAATACCCTAAAACATAACCTAAAAAATGGCTATTTTGGACCTTTTAACGAATTCTGTCCAAGGGATCGCGCTAAGCGGTACAATCCCGCTAAGCTCGCTCAACTGTCACGAGAAAAAAACCACCTTCTTGTTTTTGCCATAACTTGAGAATCATAACTCTGTTTTATGCTCAGTTCAAATCATTGGAAAGCTTATTCAATTATCTATCTAACAATGTCTAAATATCAACCAAATTTATGATTTCTTATTCTTTGATTTTGAGCCTTATATGTTGACGAGTTGCTCGAAATCACGCGTTTGAAGTCGTGTCTTCGACACTTTATTTCTCATGCTCCAAATATGCATCAATACCTATAAAATGAATGGAAAAACATCAAACGGTATACTATGTACACAAAAACTCGATTAAATACAATTTATACATAATTATACAAAAGGTGGGGAATTATTCAATGATATTAACAACAAAAAGTCGATAAGTGCAACAAAAAGTATATACAAAAATAGCTACAATTTGCACTTATCATATACCATTCATTCTTTTTGCATTACTTGATTTTGACTTGAATCACTTTAGTTCCATTTTTACCCCAAACGTGAGGAAGCTTTCCATTATTTATATGTTGGAGGCCACAATTCTTGTTTTAACTGGATTTTATTATGTTTGATCTTTTGTTTATATTGATTGTATGAAAGCATGAAAGTGATCAAGACATTTTGTTTGATTTTGAGCACAACTACCTAACCTAATAGTCAATTCACCTTATGAGTGTGTGAAATTTTATTAACCCCCTTTTGAGCCTTTTTTGTCAATGTCCATGTTGTTTTTGAACTTAATGCTTGACTATGAGTGTTTGGTTTCCTTTTTGAATGAATGTTGATTCTTTGTTTTCTTGAATCCTCAACCATTGTTTATGGTTGAATTTTTACTTTGCCTTAGAAAATATGGAGTATTCACATTAATGTTGGTTGAATTCAAGTTGGGGAGAGCAATGTTTGCTTGTTCATGTGTTGATTGTTATGAGGTTGTGGAAAAAAAAAGAGAAAGAAAAATAAAAGAAAAAGAAAGAAACAAATTGAAAAAACTTTGAGAAAGAAAAAAATTGAAAAAAGAAAAAATAAATAAAAAGAGTGTGAAATAATGTTGTGTTAATAAGTATGTGGTTGGTGTAAAAATTTGGGATGAAGGAGAATTTTGATTGGAATTTTTTGTTTGAAACTTTGAGAGTTGATCACTCCATTAGGTTTAGGCAAGTTTTTGTTTCGATTAGCTTTAGGACTCTTCCCTTATTTGTTAACCAAGCCACATTACAACCTTGAAAAGCCCTTGTGATTATTGCCTTTATATTTTCAATGTGAGTTTTTGGATGAAAGCATAATTTAGTCTTTTGTTTTCAAGATTGTTGGATGAGTGTCTATGTCCCATACCTTTGTGTGTTCTTCATCTACCAGTGAATTTTTACTATGAGTGATTCATGATTGAGCTTATTTTGTTTTAGAATGTTTAGTATTATTTTTGATCTTAGGGTTCGTTTCGTTTACATATTTTCATTGTAGGATTGTGGTAAGTATGTACTTTGCGTGTGCGTTTTTGTTTGAATCATATATTTATTTTCGTTTTTCAAACTTGTTAATTCATGATTCTTTGGTTGATTCCTTTTGCTTCTTTAAGTTTGTTTGGCCTTGTTTGAGGATAAACAAGTTCGAGTTGGGGAGAGTTTGATAAGTGCAAATTGTAGTTATTTTTATATATGATTTTTGTTGCACTTATCAATGCTTTTGTTAATATTTTGTGAATAATTCCCTGCTTTGTTGGTAAATTCGTTTAGTTTGTATATATTTGTGTTTTCGTGTATATAGTGTATCATTTGATAGTTTTGTATTCATTTTAAAGATATTCAGGAATTATTGGAGCATTGAGAATAAAGTCCAATAGGAGCTCCAATTTGTGCATTTGATTAATAAAGGAATAAGGCAAAAGAAGAAAAGACATTTCAAGTGGTGCAGAGAAAGCAACAAAAGTTGTTATTGTAGTGTGCTGCGCCAGGCGAGGTGTTTGGGCGTCGAGTAACGAGTTTGCGCTTCTTCATCGTCGGACGAGTGTGAAGCAAGAGGAGTTGATCACTTTCCAGTTGTTTCTAACTTGCTTCACAGTTGTGTCACCGGGCGAGGAATAAAGGCCGTCGTCGGGCGAAGCTTCCCGTCGTCGGGCGATGGTAGATATTTGTGGCCAGTTACATGCATGGCACAAGCTGGGCCAAGTAAATAAAGGCCATCACCAAATGATGCATGTGGCTCGCTGGGCGACATTGTCTGAACCAAATTTTGTTTATATTTCCTTTTTCATTTCATTGTTAATGTTATGGGTTTGAGTATAGTTTTAGCTCCCAAATTCATCAACCCTTATTTTTCCTTAGGGTCAGCTTAGAAAACAACTATAGAGCTTGCATACGAATGATCCTGGGTGAATTGCTCTTCGATCGACGCTGACAAACCAGAGATTTGTGGTTCATTTCTCTTCTTCTTTATATCTTATTTATTTGTTGAGTTTGTATATGTATTTATTTTGAACTCGTGTATTTTTTTCGCCCATGGCATTGTATAAGACTTGCTTTACAAATCTTTATCGACTATTGTCCTGGACTTTTGCTTAGGGCTCGGTATTTGGGTTGTTATAGACATATACTACTCGAATTCTTATCTAGGATAATTGTCTAATAGTGTCTAGTTTCTAGAGATAGATTTTGTGTTATTATTCACTTGGGTGTCTGTGATTAATGTTAGAACATAGTTTGGTTCTACATCTTACTTAAATAGTTTTGATGATAACAAATAAATAATATTTATAAAGAACAATTAAGCTCTCTAATTGTCTCATTTGAACTGCAGAGAAGTTCTGAATAAAGAGAGTACAAGTTGGCAAAGTATCTCTTAAGAAGATCTCATGAAAGAACCAAGGACAGAACATAGCAAGCTTAGTAAGAAGCTCTAATACTATCTTCTGAAGCACCAAGCTGCAATCTAAAACTCCGATTAAAATTGTTCTGATATATCAACGGTAGTAATCAAGGAAACTGATGCGTTACAATTAAATTATTACAATCAAAGGAGTAACGAAAAAATCAAGACAAGGTCTGTATTTTTGGAAATAGCATTTACTTTCACTTATCAACATTCCAAAAATAAACTATGATGTCTCCAACGGATCTATATCGTTGCGCCTATATAAAGGAGTATCTCATAATCTTAAAGGTTTCTCTTCTTCATGCAAAAACAGTTATAACACTCAAAAAGCTCTCTAACTTTTATATTGTTCATTGAATTGTAATCTTGTGTAAACATCACACTTGTGATATAGGTTTTTAGAAGCAATCTTTGTAATAGTCTCTGTTTCAATTTGTTTAAATTCCTTGAGAAACCAAGTTGTGGTTTAGTCTCAAGAAGACATTGATAGTAGCCTTTGTGGTTTGTAATCAAAGATTTGATTAGTGGATTAAGACCACTTTGAGAGAGGCGAAATCATCTTGACGGGTGAACTGGATTAGTTTGAGTTCAAACGAACCAGGATAAAATCAAAGTGTTATTTTGTTTAAGTTTTTAAAACACCAATTCAAACCCGCCTTCCTTGGGTTTTTCTATCCTTCAATTGGCATCAGAGCGCCTGGTTCTGGGTGCCAACACTTAATCGTGTTTGAAAAAGATCCTAGCAAGAAAAACACTATGGTGGGACCCAGTCAGATCATCAACAATGGTAATTATGATGAAAAAGACAAAATCAACGGAAAACCTCCAATCTTTGATGGTGAGAACTTTGACTACTGGAAAGACAGAATCAAAAGCTTCTTTCTGGCTCATGACGCTGATCTCTGGGACATAGTACCTGATGGATACATTCATCCCATTGACGAAAGTGGTCAGAAGATCGACAGAAAGAGAATGATAGATCAACAAAAGAAAGAATTTAGAAATTATCATAAATCCATAACAATACTTTTGAGTGCTATCTCGTATACAAAGTGTAAGAAGATCACAAATAGAGAATCAACTAAAAACATGTTCAACTTATTAAGAATAACGAATGAAGACAACACACAAGTCAAAGAAACCAAAGCCCTTGCACTCATTCAAAAGTATGAGGCCTTCAAAATGGAAGAAGATGAAACAGTTGAAACAATGTTCTCAAGGTTTCTAATTCTTGTTATTGGGCTGAAAGTTATAGATAAAGGATACTCAACAATAGATCATGTTAAGAAAATCATCATAAGCTTACCTAAGAAATGGAGACCCATGGTCACAACCTTAAAACTAGCCAAAGATCTGAAGAAAATATCTCTTGAAGAACTTATCATCTCCTTGAGAAGTCATGAAATAGAATTAGAAGAAGATGAGCCCCAGAAGCAAGGTAAGTCTCTCGCTCTTAAATCTAATAAAAAATATGAATCTAAAGCTTTTTAGGAAAAAGAAGAAAACTCTAGTGGATCCTTGTCCGAAGAAGACGAACTGTCTCTTCTCTCCAGAAGAGTCAATCAGCTATGGAAGCATAGACAAAGGAGGTTTAGAAATCCCATAAGAACAAGAAATCACTCTGAATCATCTCCTAGATACAGAAAATCTAGCAACAAAGGCATTGTATGCTACGAATGCAATGAATCAGGTCACTACAAAATCGACTGCCCAAATCTACAAAAATAAAATCCTAAAAAGAAATTCTTCAGAGAAAAGAAGAAAAGTATTATGGAAACGTAGGATGACTCAGAATCTTCTGAGGTTGAAATAGAATCAGAAGATGAACGAGCCAATATAGCCCTAATGGCCACCGTATTATATGATATTGGATCATCTGAATCAGAGTCAGAGTCAGAGGCAGAAGAGGTATTCTCCAATTTCTCTAGATCTCAATTAGAAGAAAGTATGTCAAAAATTCTTGAAAGATATCAACAGCTTTAAGTCAAAAACAAGAACTTGAAAAAGGATCTAGTATCTGACTCTGAAGTTACAAAGAAATTAGAAATAGAAAACTCTGAGCTAAAAGAAACCATTTATAAACTTGAAAATGAAAACTATGTCTTCAAAAATAAGTTAAAAATGGCTCAGAAAGAAATTGTTTCACAAGTTTCTAAAAGTTATGATAAAATCATAAAAGAATGTGATTACAGCTTTCAAAAATTTCTAGCTAAAAACATAGATAGTAGCAAGATGGCTTCAATGATCTATGAAGTTAGTAGAAATGGAAGAAAAGGTATAGGATATGTGAAACCAAAGGGAAAAGAAACTCAACCAAAGAAAGTTGATGATATAGTCATAAAACACACACCTCTTTGTTCTCACTTTACATATGGACATACGCACGACATAAAGTATACTAGTAATGCTTTTTCTGCTAAACCAAAATTCAAACAGAATTTTGGTAACTCTAACAAACAAGGACCCAAAAAGATATGGGTACCTAAGGATAAAATTGTATATGTTGCATATGTCTTTAACAACAAATTTGAAACACCAATCTTGGTACCTGGACTATGGATGCTCTCGACACATGACGGGAAGAAAGCATATGTTCTAATGTCTGGAGCTTAAATCTGGAGGCTATGTAGGGTTCAGAGGCAATCAAAAAGGAAAGATCATTGGCTCTGGAACTATTGGAAACGGTACACTTCCTTCTATAACTAATGTTCTGTTAGTAGATGGATTAATGCATAACCTGTTATCCATAAGTCAATTAAGTGATAACGATTATGATATAATCTTTAATCAAAAGTCATGTAAAGCAGTTAGTCAGAAAGATGGGTTTATCCTTTTTAATGGAAAGAGAAAGAATAACATTTACAAAATAAAACTTTCTGAACTAAAAAGTCAGAATGTAAAATGCTTAATGTCTGTTAACGACGAGCAATGGGTCTAGCACAAAAGATTGGGGCATGTTAGTATAAGAAGAATATCCCAGATTAACAAACTCAATCTGGTCAGAGGACTTCTGTTGTACCCCAAAATTGTCCCTCTCATTTATCAAGTAATCTCTTACAATATCTCCTTCGGTTCAATACTGGATTAGGTTTGATCAGTTCAAGACACCTCTTTAAGCACTGATGACCAAAATTAGGGTTTGAGATTGCATAAGGATAATTGAACTTTCAATGCTTTATATGACTTTAATGGGTGATTATGGACCCCCAAGATTACTCATGTCAAGTTTCAAGCCTTGGATCACACTTTTGCTCAGTCAATTGAGCAGTTGACCTAAAAATCAACTGTATTGGGGAAAAAGTCAATTATGGCCAATTTACAGTCAAACTTCATAATTTTTTATACACATAAATATTATAAACTCGTATGTATCATTTGATCAAGTTTGGACCATAACTCTTCAAGAAATTTGATCAAATCATTAAAAGGACAAAATGGTCAAAATTAGGGTTTTGACTGAGAAAGGGCAATTTCTTATTTTTGACCTAGCAAATGGTCAACTGGTTTGAAGCATGGTTTTAAGAGTTCAATTGCATATTTTTTACCCAATGTAATGACCTAAAACATTGCTCAAGATTAATTGGATTGATAGTAAATTCTCAGTCAACTGATCAAAAGTCAACTGTACACTGAAAAGTCAAACTTTGACTTTTTGGTCAAAATCCAATGTCAAAGATCACAATTCATAAAAACATGTCAAAATATGAAACTTATTCATCAAGAAATCAAAAAAATCAAGATTTCATTTTGAAAAGTCAAAGTTTTCTAACTTAGAAATTTTTCTAAGTGTTTAAAACTTCATGTTTTTTCACAACTTTGAGTAAATTTTTTCACCATGATGCAAGAAGAATCAAAAGAAACATTCAACATGAAAGTTGTAGATCTCCATGATATCTACAACATTTATTTACACAAATTCTTCTAAAAATGCTTGGATCTCAAGTTATTAATTCATAAAGTCATGGTCTTGAAATTGAACACTTAGTGAAATTTTGCCCTAGTTTTGGTCAGGATTTTAACCTAACTTCATGGCACTTTTTCATATAGTTACAAAGGGAATTTTCAAAAGTGATTCAAAGAGGGGTTGTATAGAACATTACAATCTTTCCAAAATATCCAAGAACTCCTTGAGATCATTTGTGAGCAAGGAGAATCGAATAGATGAAGTTAGGGTTTTCAAACTTAAATTACAAGCCATTTCATGATGAACAAAAATTCAAATCCAAGCCTAGGCTGCATAATCTTTGCTTTGCAGGCCTCAAACTTGTTTGTCACTTCATAATTAAATGTTTACACAGCTGATAGAGCTTTAATCCAAGCACTTGAGCCTTTATCCAAGTTACATTTCAATTTATGGCACAAAGTTGCCATTTCCATTTTGATAAAGCACTACTTTTGCAATTGTCAACTTCTTGAGCTTTGCACTTGTTCTTTTTGAAAACACATTTCAAAAGGCCAAGGAGCTGTCAAGACGTTCAGAGGAACTAGAGGTATGTGCACCTTATCATTATAGACTTGGCACTTATGACAGGTCCGAGAATGCTGATAACAATCGGCTTCCATGGTGGACCAATAATATCCTACCCATAGGATTTTCTTTGCCATGGTGTGTCCAATGGAATGAGTTCCGAAAGTACCTTCGTGTAGCTCTGTCATGATTCTTTCTGCCTCATTCTTATCCACACATCGCAGTAAGGTGGAATCATGGTTACGCTTGTAAAGGATACCATTACTAATGAAGAACTTCACCGCAAATCTCCTCAGAAACTTCTTATCATTAACAGATGCACCCTCGCGGTATTCCTGAGCCTCAAGATACCTTTTTACCTCATGAAACCAAGGTTTATCTGTTACTTCTTCAGTTTCAATGTCACACCAATGTGCAGGTTCGTCCAACCTCTCAATGGTAATCTGGGGAGCCTCATTGTCCCACCTGACCTTGAACATAGAAGACATAGTAGCTAGCGCGTCCGCTAACTGATTTTCCTCTCTGGGGAAGTGTTCAAAGGTTATCTCCTCGAAGTGTGGAAGCAGCGTCAATACATATTATTTGTAAGGAATGAGATTTGGGTGCTTCGTATCCCACTCGCCTTTGACCTGACTGATCACGAGAGCGGAATCTCCGAACACACTTAAGAAGTTAATCCTTAGGTCAATAGCTGCTCAAAGGACCATGATGCATGCTTCATACTCCGCCATGTTATTGGTGCAGTTAAAACATAATTGGGCGGTGAACGGAGTATGACAGCCTTCAGGAGATATGATCACGGCGCCAATGCCATTACCCAAAGCGTTCGAAGCTCCATCAAAATACATAGACCATAGGGATCCTTCCCCGGGTCCTTAATCTGGTCCAAGTGTTTCACAGTCAGTCACCAACATGATGTTCTCATCCAGACACTCGAAGTTCATAGACTGGTAATCATCCACTGCCTGATGCGCCAAATGATATGCCAACACACTTCCCTTGATTGCTTTTTGGGTTGTGTATTGGATGTCATATTCAGTTAAGATCATATGCCATCTTGCTATTCTTCCGGACAAGGCAGGCTTTTCGAAGATATACTTGATTGGATCCATCTTTGATATCAATAGAGTAGTGTGAGTCAGCATATACTGTCTCAGCCGGCGAGAAGCCCATGCCAAAGCGCAACAAGTTTTCTCAAGCAGTGAGTATCAGGTCTCACAGTCGGTAAACTTTTTGCTAAGGTAATAAATAGCATGCTCTTTTCGGCCGGACTCGTCATGCTGCCCCAGCACACACCCCATTGAATTATCGAGTAATGTCAAGTATAGGATCAAAGGTCTCCCATCTACTGGAGGCAACAGAATAGGTGGCTCTTGGAGATATTCCTTGATCCTTTTGAAAGAGGCCTGACATTCATCATTCCATCTTACCACTTGGTATTTCTTCAGCAGCTTGAAGATTGGCTCACAAGTAGCGGTCAGGTGTGAGATGAATCGGGCAATGTAGTTCAGACGTCCCAAAAAGCCTCTGACTTCTTTTTCCGTTCGGGGAGCAGGCATTTCCTGTATAGCCTTCACCTGTTCCGGGTCCACTTGAATACCTTTATCACTAACGATAAAACCCAACAGCTTACCAGACCTTACCCTGAAGGTGCACTTGTTCGGGTTTAACCTTAGCTTGTACAACTTCAACCTGTCAAATAGCTTCTGGAGATGGTCAAGGCATTCTTCTTCAGTTTGGGACCTTTCAATCATATCGTCAACGTATACCTCAATCTCATGATGAATCATGTCATGGAACAAAGCGACCATGGCGCGCTGATACGTTGCCCCAGCATTTTTCAATCCGAACGACATGACTTTGTAGCAAAAGGTACCCCACTGCGTAACAAAGATTGTCTTTTCCATATCCTCGGGAGCCATCTTAATTTGATTGTAATCGGAGAAACCATCCATAAAGGAGAAGACCTTATGCTGTGTGGTGTTGTCGACCAAAACATCGATGTGAGGTAGAGGGAAATCATCCTTGGGGCTTGCCCTGTTCAGATCCCTATAGTCAACACACATCTGAACCTTACCATCTTTCTTCGGCACTGGAACCACGTTGGAAACCCACTGCGGGTAAGAAGTAACTGCTAGAAAACCGGCATCAAGTTGTTTCATAACCTCAGCTTAGATTTTCTCAGACATTTCTGGGCGCATACGGCGAACTTTCTGTTTCACTGGAGGACAGTCTTCCTTAGTTGGCAAGCGGTGAACCACAATATCGGTATCCAAACTAGGCATATCTTCATAAGACCAAGCAAAGATCTCAACATAGTCACGCAACATTTGTATCAACCGTTGCTTGACACTAGACTCCAGATTTGTACCGATCTTGACCTCTTTCTTGTCTTCTTCTGTACCCAGATTTACTGATTCCACTAGCTCTTCATGGGGCTGTATGGCCCTCTCTTCCTGTAGTAACAGTCTAGCAAGTTCCCCAGGCACTTCGTAATCATCCTCACCTTCGTCCTTGGCTTGGTTGATCGGACTTTCAAAGTCATAACTGGCAGTAGCAGAGTCGTTATCAGTGGGATCCAGAGTGGATGTGGACCTGTATTATTATATGTGAGTGAGTGTAAGACAATATTAAGCCCTCACAAACAAAGCCACGGTGTCTCGGGCAAGGCATCAGGCCGTTAAATTTAAAATTGTCTGTTACAAAACTCAAAACAAAAGTCTATTACTGTGTAATAAAAGAAATGGGCACGAAGTCCTTCTCCGTCCAATTGTTCAAGCCACTGTCGGTAGTCGGGTAAATCCAGATTTCGAAATTTGACTCTTCTTCATCATCCCCAATTGCATTCACTCCTTGATCATGTTTGGGCATAGGTGCCGTTATGACGTTGGGATTTTCCGGTGCGTCAAACTCAATCTCTTTAGCTTCAATCAAATCTTGCACCTTATTCCTCAAGGCCCAGCAGTTGTTGGTATCATGCCCTGGGCTATCAGAGTGATAGGCACAGCGGGCGTTCGGATTATACAGCGGAGAGATGGTACTGGGATTCTCCGAAGCTTCCCTCAGAGTCACCAGGTTAGTCTTCAACAATTGCGGTAAAATTTGAGATAAGGTCATACTGAGCCGAGTATACTGTCTTTGCGGTCTCTCTACTCTTTGTTGATTGTTGCGTTGTGGGGCAACAATTGGTCTTCATATAACCACCGCATTCACTGCTTGGCGGTTCTCAGGACGGTTTTGGCTCCTCGAGCTGTAAACTGCACTAGCTTTTTTTCTGAAAGGCTTTTTCTTTGTACTTGACGAAGCACCTTTCTGTATCTTGCCATTTTTGATACCGGCTTCCACTCTCTCCAGTCATAATCAATTTCGTGAACCCAGACGATGAACTACCAATCAAATGGTTGAAATATGGACCAGACAAAGTCCCAAGAAACATATCCACCAACTCCCTATCAGATAGAGGGGGTTGTACTCTTCCAGCAAGATCTCTCCATTTCTGAGCGTAGTCCTTAAAGCCTTCGCCTGTACCCATAGACATACCCTGAAGTTGGGTACGCGTGGGAGCAAGGTCGGCATTATACTGGTATTTCTTGTAAAAAGCAGCAGCGAGGTCCTCCCAGTTGCGGACGTTAGCTCCTTCCAGTTGATAGAACCATTCAAGTTGAGTCCCTGACAGACTATCTTGAAAGAAATGAACCCAGAGGTTCTTATCAGCAGTATATGGTTGAATCTTTCTGACATACGAGCGGAGGTGTAGCTTCCGGTAGGATACCCCATCGTACTTCGCAAAGACAGGAGCTTTAAACTTGTGCGGGATCACCACCCCAGATGCCAGACCCAAATCTGCGAAGTCCAACCCAGGTATCTTCTGGATCTCCATTGCACTCAATCGGTCTTCAAGTTGCTTATACCTATCCTCGGCAGGAGGATACTGGTCTTCATCAAAATCTGTGTCATTATCAGAGACCAGAGGACTAGTCCCCTTCCTTTCCTCTTGATTCTCTCCCCCTCCAGATGAATGAGACAAATCAGTTTCTTGTCGCAAATTGTTCCCGAATCTGCGACCCATATTCAGGAGGACCACCTTCTTATTCTTCTTTTTCTTCTTCTTTTCCTTCAAGATGAGAGACTTCAAATCTTGCTGCCCTTTGGCCAGGTTCAAGAACATTTCCTGGAACTGAGCATTCTAAGCTTGAAGAGCCTTAATATCTTGATCAGTAGGCGTTTCAGAAGACATGTTGTGCTTAAATAAATAGCGAAGAAGATAAGAAACCTGTAATGGTACCTGTGATGAAGTGCATGGTAATGGAATGCATATGAAATGATTTCAAAGACTTAGAGAGACTCAAATTTGTAAACCAAAATAAAACACACTTTATTAGATTAAAACTTGAAACAATGTTTAACAAATGCCTTTAAGGCGTTACAAAAGAAATGAACTGAAAAGCAAATCTAGGCTAGAAATAATAAAAGATATCAGAAGTCCCATGGTCTTTTTCCTTTCGTGCTGACATAATCGTTGATTGTCCTCTCATTCTCAAGCTGTCTTGTAAGCTTCAAAATCTTCCGTTCTTGCTCATGATACTTCTCTCTGTAGGTATCCCTTTCTTCCTTTAACTGGATCCAAGATCTCTTCAATGCCCCCAGATCAGTAGGCATATAAGGATGGAGGACTGTATAAGGAACCCCTTCTTCATTAGTATGCTCTACAATCACCAGCAAAACAACTTCATATGGCATCCCCAGCTTTTGAGCACGGGCTCAAACCCACTGGAGATACGGTTGCATCGGGAGATAAGTCTTCATTCCTATTTCATGTGGGTCAGACCTGTTCACCATGCCCCAGGCTCGTATAAACCTGCAGCGATGTCCCTCAACGTCCCCCTTGTAGTCAAAGACAATGCCTGTAAGCAGCAGCTCATGGGGACCATCTCTCCGAGCTCGTCCAAACTATCGTAAAGCCAAACAAGGATTGTAGGTTATTCCCCCTAGAATTCCAAGCAACGGAACATTAGGGTATTCCCCACATCGATCAATGACAGCTACTCTTTCCATATCTTTAGAACTCCAAAGGATGTTCGTATGAGCAAGGGACATGATTCTATAGGCCCAACCTACGCCCTCCTCATTCTTCAATACAGATTTGGGGAGGTGCGAAATAAACCACCTCGCCAGCAGCGGTGTACAAAACATGAGAGTTCCCCTTCTCCGTACAGTACGGGTATAGAGAGCATGTAGAATATCACCTAGAAGAGTAGGCAATGGGTTACGATACATGAAGATCTTGACTGCGTTCACGTCTATGAAAGAATCTGGATTTGGGAAAAGAACCAAGTCATAGATGAGGAGAGCCAAGATGTCTTCAAATGCTTGAAAATCCAAGTTATCCCAGAACAGTTGAGCTTGATCGATCAAAAACTTAGCCAAGAAACCTTTAACCCCGCTCCGTGTCTCCCAGTTAGATACTACATCAGCCATTTTTAGATGTAGGGCTGAAGCAACATCCTCTGGCCTAGGAGCTATCTCCAAACCTGTAAAGGGTGTCTGCTCTAGAATAGATATGCCTAGTAAATCAGAAAATTCCTCCAAAGTAGGGACTAGCTGATAGCCCGGGAAGGTGAAACAATGATGCAACGGATCAAAGAACTGGAACAGGACGCTCATCATTTGCTCATCCAACTTGGAAGTGACCAAGCTAAGGAGGTGACCATGTCTTATAACAAATGAAGAAGTATCAGGAACCTTTGAGACTAACTCTCTGAGCTGAGCAGGGATTTGCACAAAATTGACTTGAATGGTATTTCTGTGTATAGAAGCCATGATCTGCAAAACAGAACAAAGATGAATCTCCTCGGTCTTTGAAATGGTTAGTCTGATGAAATATGCATATGATGTCATGATGCATGATGTCATGATAAAATACACAACAGGTATCACAGATAGCAAACATGGTAAGGGCAAAAAAGTCACACAAGAGCCCTTAAATTTCAGGCTGGCATGGAGTTTACGTATACCCTCTTGCAGTTTAGTTGGTTCAACCTGTCCTAATAATAGTAATCGGGTTCTAGAGGTTCTCAATATCACTGACCATCCTCCATCGGTCATAGTTTCAGCTCACGCAATCTTTTCTTGCAGCCAGAACCATCGCGAGAGTATGGTCTCAATGAGTGTAGCATCTTGCTACTTTCTATGGTCAAGTTGGTCAATTATAGGTTCTAATGTCAGTTGATGCTTAATGACCCATATAGCAGCCCCATACTCTCCTTGTTCCTCCACAAGGGATATCGGTACCAACTAATGTGCCACATCAATGTAGCTACTACTTCAACCATATCGGTCTATGTTGTACAGTTCCCTCACAGTCTATTGCTACTTACCTAAAAGGTGTCCCCAGATCCGGGTTAGGATCTATAGTAACTCCGATACAAAGCCCACAAAAATAAAGCAATTAAATCAAACAATAGAAAACAATATGATGAACTAATCCTAAGGTACACCCCACTTATTAAATCCCCAGCAGAGTCGCCAATTTTGTGATACGGTGGCCAGAACCGGGACTGTTTCTTTTAGGAATGCTGGTTCGCATTTTGCGTTTGTATTCGCAAAATGTCGCGGTGAGCAAGATTTGCCACCGAATTTTATTTTATCCAACAAGGAAA
The DNA here is from genome assembly GCA_948472305.1 of Vicia faba. Taxonomy (NCBI): domain Eukaryota; kingdom Viridiplantae; phylum Streptophyta; class Magnoliopsida; order Fabales; family Fabaceae; genus Vicia; species Vicia faba. The sequence goes on from OX451741.1 coordinate 271,919,441, forward strand.
GGAAAAAAGCATAGAAAAAAATTCCTTTTTCGGGATATTTCTGAGTACGGGGGGTAGATTATAGAAAGGGAAGGTATTAGCACCCTTTCTATCCGTAGTTATCTACGGGCTCTTAGGTACTTGATCATCATTTTCAAAATTGCTTCTTTGTGTTTGTGTGGTTTGAAAAGTTTTTGACTTCGATTTAACTCTTGCTTTTGTCTTCAAGAGTGTTACGAAGTGTTTTTGAAAGCTTTGTTTAAAAGAGTGTAAGTGTGAAAATTTTTGTTTGAATTGAACAAGTACTTAAGAACTAATCTACCTACTCGAAAAAATAATCGTTATATGTTCGTTTCCCTTAGACAGTGCTATCCCACTATTAGTGAGTAGGTAGCATCATCGTTGGAGTTTTGAGGGTCAATTCGAAAAGGGACGTACGGTCACTAAAGCAATGTTAGGACGTCTGTTATACCCCAAAATTTTCCCTCCCGTTTTCACAAGAAATCACAACCTCGGGGTTTTCTCTGATTTTTCAGATCGGCTCAAGAATCGGTCAAACGGACTTTTCTTTATCAGTTAATCCAGAATTAGGGTTTCCACTGATTTTGTTGAGATTGGCCCAAGAATCGATCAAACAGACTTTTCTTTATCAGTCAATCCAGAATTAGGGTCTTCTCTGATTTGTTAAGATTGACTCAGGAATCAATTAGACAGATCTTTCTTTGACAGTAATCTAGGATTAGGGTTTGCGCTCGCATTTCTCAGAAGAAACTGAATCCTCATAAATTCAGTTAATTGTTACACGCTCGTTCAAGATTACTGGTTATTTCTCAATAACCTAATTATCTGGGATAAAAGCTGAGATTTTTGTTTGGAACCTTAAGGCATTTGCTTGACCAGTGCAGTGAAAGGCTTATGGAGTGCTTGTTTGGTTAACTGTGCAAGGCATATGTTATTTGGAATACTGCACATATTGTGATTGATGTAAGGTTGCGAGACTGCAAAGTTTGTTGATTATTTATTTCATCTGGATTAGAATTATTGAGACACAGTTTCAATTATTTTAATTTAAGAATTTTAAATAATTAAATAAACAATGCAAGGAAAAGTTGGAAGATATTTGACAAAGACTTTTTTATTTATTTATTTCAAATGTTGTTACAAATTTTATTCGAATATTGTGAATTTATAACTTACAGTATTTACAATAATATTTGTTTACAATAAAGAAAAAAAATAAATCTAAGCCTAAATCTCTTGAGATCTTTGACTTCTACTTCTACTGCTTCCTTTATCATCCAACTGGTACTTACCTGCAAAAGACAGAAGAAAAAGAAATCAGTGCAATTAACTGAAAAAAGAATTTTCAAGCAGATAAAAAGAAAAATCATCATTAAAGTCTGCTGGCCGGAATCAGAATTGCTATGTTCATCATATTTTATTTTCCTCTCTGCAAATCACAAGAAGATCACTCTTCTCGGTTCACAGAGAGAAAAATAAAAGATATAAAATTCCAAGCATACAATTAATTCAACATGCAAAAACATAGGCAAGTGGCAAGGTAAAGCAAACTATACTGCAAACTGAGTTTCAAATGCATTAACCAAATGTCAAACTGAGTTGCCAAACTGTCACAGCAAGTACACAATGCAGAAAATATGGAAAGAAAGTACAACAATGCAGCAAGATAAACCAAGTTACAAGCAAGAAGGCTTGTCCAAAGCCATCATCATTTTCTGGCCAGCAGCTTTTCAGAATTATATTATAATAAGCAATTAAAAATGCTTATGGAGAGAGAGAGAAAGAGAGAACCTAGTGAATAGGTTTTGCAGTTTTGGCTAAAGGCAGGCTGTAAAAGACAGTAAGAGGAACAAAAAGAAAGGACATAACAGTCTAACAGTCCAGCAGAGAGAAAAAGGAAGACATAGAGCAAAATTGCAAAACCTGTTTTGAAAACACAAAACAAGCGAGCAAACCTGCCTGTAACATATCACTGCAAATCCCAAATCCAAACAAGTTAAAAGCTTACTCAAACAAGCACAAGCCTGTTTCCAAAAAAAAAACCTGCATAAACTGCAAGTTAAAACTCAAACATTCAGCTCAAGCCTGCCTTACAAAAACACAACAAACCTGTAAGCTCAAACCGGCATAAACTGCAAATCCCAAATAAAAACAAGTTCAAGCCTGCCTTACAAACACAACAAACATACAGTCCAGGCCAAACTGCCTCCCAAAACACAACAAACCTGCAAAACTGCTTCTGAAGCTCAACAAAAAAAAACCTACAGTTCAAGCCACAAACTGCAACTTAGTCACAGCCTGCCCAACTACAAGCTCAAACAACAAAAACCTGCAAGTAAAACTTGCAAGCCCAAAGCAAATCTGCAGTTTCCAAAACATAAAACTAACAGTAAGCCTGCCTCCAAAACTCCAAGCCTACAAGCCTGTTTTCAAAACTGCAGAAAACTTACCCAAAACTGCATCTCAAACACCAAAAACCTGTTTGGGCCAAAGGCTGCATAAACTGCAAACACAGTCTAGCTTCATCAACCAAAAAAAAACAGAACAGTTCAAACATAAGCTAGTTTCAGAAGCACCTTCATCATCAACAAAAGACAACAACAACAATAGCTAGTTTTTCAGAATGTATCTTCATCATCAAAAAATCAAATAACCCACAAGGAGAGAGGAAGAGCATTCAAAATCAGTAACATTCAGCAACGAGAAAGGAAAAGATTCAGAAGTAGATAAAGTTCAGAATACATTTTTCATCATCAACTCAAATCAAAACAACAAACAAAGAGACAAATCTCATAACATCATCATTGATATCAAATAACCCAGAAGAAAGAGGAAGAGAAAATCAGAAGCCATTCAAAGGGGTTTCAGAGGCAACAATAGTTCTCAGAACAAACTCATCATCAAACGTTCAAAAGGAATTAAAATACAGAGATACCAGTAAAGAAAGCAACCATCACGCTCCTCCTTTGCCTAGCCTCCTGAGAGCGCCACCGACCGGCCTCACCTCCTTCTCCTTCAGTTTACAGAACAAAACGCTCAAGGTACGTCCCTCAAGCTCCTACCACATGTAAATATAAAAAAAACATGGATTAAAACGTGCATGTAATAATCAAGCAAATTGAAAACGTAACTGTGAAACCCTAAAACAAAGGTTAACAAATCGTACCGTTTACAAGCAAGAATCCTAGACCGCTGAAAAGAGAAGGTAGGAAGTGGACGAAGGCGGCGCTCCGGTGGCTAGGGCATGGAGAGTATCATAAGCTCATAGGCTTGGGAAAGACGAAGAGAAACAAAGAAGATGAGTGAAAGGAGGCGCCGCTGTAACCAAAACTCCAAACCTAACCAAATGAAGCAACCCTAACAAATTTTGTTCAACCCTTCAGATGGGCCTTCGCCCAAACAAAACGCCTAAAGCCCAAGCATTTTCCAGCGCCCCACCCCCCTTTCTTCATTTCTGATTTTATTAATTTGTTCTTCTTCATTCTCTATTTTTGGGCCACAAACTCTTTAGGCCCATCATTTTTTTAAACTAACATTTTTCTTTAAATCACTTCCTTTCCTTTAATTAATGCAAACACTAATCAAATTTTGTTTTACTTTCCTTTTTAAAAAATAATTTTATTTTATTTATCAACCTTGTTTAATATAATAAAAATACAAAAAAGAATAGTTAATTTGATCTAATCAATTTTGCAATTTTTCTTTAACCTTTTAATTAATAAAAGTACATAATTATAATAAAAGATTTAATTTAAATAATTTTCTTTCTTTAAAACTTTTTCTTCACAAAATACAAAAATAATAATATTTAAGTCTTAATTTTCCTTAGGTTAATTTTTATTTGTTTCATTTGTAAATAAATACATGCATCACATAATACTTTTGATTCTCTTTGTTTTTTATGTTTTGTTACAATTTGTTAATATTTGAATTGCGTCGATTCGATTTGGTTGTAACGCATAATACTTGGACATTATTATTCTGATAAGACTCATCCCCATTTGTAAATATTTGTACCCCCATCCCCAGATACTGTTTTGTAATAATTTAGACTTTAAATTCCCGCAATTTATCGCTTTCAATATACTGTATAGTAATTAGGGTTTGTATGCGAAGATTCAAAATCAATCGCTAGATGACCTAATACAAGATAAATGCATGAAAATCAATACACAATTCACACTTGCACCTCTAGGGTAACCTTGCTTGTTGCCTCGGAAAATGCAATCATGTCCCTCGAGTATGAGACACTCTAGCAAATGCCACCTTCGATAAACAAAGATCGTAGTCCATCGATGACCCTCGATGTTGCCTTCGATAAAACGATCTCGTCCCTTACAAAATTGCTAGAGCGTCTCACAAGTTGCTTTCAATGATTGTATGCGATGACCCGCGCCTGTCCCGTTTAAGATCCTAACACAAGGTTATTCACTAAATACAATGGTGAAATAACACTGTCAAAAGGGTTGAAAACATAAGAAAGATCTTTGAGTAAAATAGGGTAGACAACTCTTAGTTACTTGATCAAAAATCTTGCAAAACATCCTTGCCATTTTCAAACACACTCCACAACATAACTTCAAAACAATTTCAAAACAAACTTCAAAACATTGAAATGTCTTTTCAAAAAGACACACACCTTTGTATATATTCAAACAAGAATCATTACAAAAGGTTGCCTAGACAAGGCATCTTTTTCAAAACATTTTCAAAACCACACACACAAAGCACCATTTCAAACAATTGAAAAGCAAAGGCAAGTGATCTAAAACAAGTAACTAAGAGCCCATGGATAACCATGGATGAAAAGGGTGCTAGTACCTTCCCTTTTCATAATCTACCCCCCGAACCCAAGAAAACATCTCAAAGGTCTTTCCTGTGCTTTTTGACCTTTCCTTAAGGATAAAATAAAAAGTCGGTGGCGACTCTTGCTAAACCGAACAAGTGCGAACACAAACGCAAAATCCCAAGTCAGTTCTCCCACCGTATCACAACGTCTTAGTAGTAACCCTAATGTCTTAGATCAATTTATTCGAGGCAACAATTTCGAGGCAACCATTCCGAGGCAACTTTTCTGAATCGGGACTTTGATCTTTGTTTAGACAAAAGAGCGACCACTAAAGCATCCTATACTCAATGACCGTTTACCGAAGGCAACCAAGTGGGAGTGTACCCTAGGAGTGCGCATGTGCGAGTGATTTAATTTCAGATTATTTATCTTTGCACATTTTAGGGTTATCTAACCGTTTTAAAGTTAATCATACATTCTTGTCATGCATCCTAATATCATACATCTAACAGTTAATATTTTGCGGAATTTAAAATGCGGAAATTAAACTACGCTATTACAAGGCTTCGGGTATTTACATAGCCAAAAACAAACCCTTATGAAATAAAGCGATAAATGAAAAAAGTCCTAATTAAGCTATTACAACTTGTAGGCAGTTACATCAATATGGTAAAAATAATAATAAAGCGCGCGGTGAAATTAAGATCGGGAAGAAATTAGGGTTTTGATCCTTTCTAAGAAAAATGTTTTCGTTGTTTTTAATATTTTTTTTAAGAAAAGAATTAGGTTTTAAATTAAATATACAATTAATTAGCTAATTAAATTAATTAAAGAAAATAATTACATGGCCTATTTTTTGTGTTTTTGTTATTTTTAAGAAAAGAAAATATAATTAAGTTAAAAAACCTAATTGTTCTAATTGTTTTTAAATTTATTTACAAAAAGAAATTAAAGATTACCTAAAATTAAAATCTAATTAAATTAATTAAATTTTGATAAATAAAATAAAATCTAAACCTAATTTGGTGAAAATATTATTTTGTGATTTTTTGATAAAGAATTATTTAATTTGTTAGTAAACTAAAATAAATAAATTAATAAAACAAAATATAAAAAAAAGAAAAGGTTAAAGAGATTGGGCCTGCAATCAGTATTTTGATGGGGTGCGGGTAGCAAGCTTGGGCCCAACAATCTGAAGTCCACGTTGAATTCCTGAATTCAGTGTGTTGCGTTGACTAGACCTCATGGTGTTCTTCCATTGATGGCCTTTGGATTTGGCCATCTGGCCACTTGGCAGACTGGATGCTAATGGACCATGATGGTCATTGGCCTTAGGTATGCACTGGATTACCTGAAAGAAAAATATATGAAGAAAGTGGGGGACCTGGGATTCGAACCCAGGTCCTGGAGCGTTTTGCACATACCCTGTAACCAACTGCGCCACTTGTTTTTGTTGTATATAATATAAACATCAATTATTATATAAAAAACAAACGAAATAATAAAATATTTGCGCGAAAATTCAAATGGGCGAGTGATGGCTTGCCACGTCTTCGTCTCCCTCCTTGCACCGTTGGTAAAAGTCCCAGACTTTTACCTACGGACGTTTGTCCGTCACTACAAGTCCTGTAAATCTCAAAACTCAATACAAACGTGATAAACAAAAACGAAGGCCATGGATAGCTTCGTCTGGACCTGCTGAGTTCAATTGTGGCCCTTTCATGGCCCAATTTCACTTATATGAAGAAATCCTAAATCGAGCCATAAAACCCTAACAATGGTGAAATCATATACATGCCATGAAAATAAAATTAAACGATACAGAAAGCTTGCATATGTGATGGTGAACAAAAATATATGATTAGAATTTGATGAATGTGCAAGAATTGTGTAAACCGAATTCAAGAAAAATGCAACATCGTGAATGCCTTACAGCGAATTTCAGGGCTTGGGAACGCTTGTTCTTGATTGCTTTCGCTTGCTTACACTCCCAGGAACCGATTGGGACAGCTAGAAGGCCTTAAGGATGCCGGGAAGTATCAATTCATGTTTGCACTTTCTTGGTATTTTTTCAAGTTTGGTTCTGCTTCATACGCCTCTCTCTAGCCTCTCTTTGGGTCTGCACACGTTCTATATGTATTGAGGATTGAATTAGGGTTCCAAAACTGATCTCAGTTTTCCTCCATCAATGGATTTGATTTTGATTTGATTCACTTTGAATATCTTTCTAAAATAGCCTCAAACCAATCTTTTTGTGCACCTCATGCTTTTACACGAATTCAAATACTTGCCAACTGGATTTGAGACCTGAAACAAGTTCAAAATCTTGAATTTTCAATGCTTTAGATTTTCTCATGATTTATTTTGATTAAAATTGATTTAATTCAAATAAAAATCAAAGTAAATAATAAAAACAAGATAATGACAAGTGGAAAAGGCTAGGGCTCGTGGACCATGTTTCCAACTCAAAACAAGTGCAAAAGATTGGGCCCATTTGGCAAAAATTACAATTTGAGGTATAGTTGACTTTTGACAATTTTGCAAAAAAGGTCAACTTCACCAATGCATAACTTCCTCAATTTTGACTCTTTGAAGGTGTTCTTGGACTTTTTAGAAATCTTGAGATGTCCTCTAAGAAAACCTTTTGGTCCCATATCAATTTGATATCCCATGCTCACGTATGAAGCTTTGACAAAAAAGGTGTTTTTGTTTACTTTCCAAAATGACCTATAATGTCCAAATTCATAACTTCTTGTGAGTGCATATTTTGAACTTGGTAGATGAAGATGGATTGTAGAGCATGTAATACTCTTCAAAATGAGCTTTGGATGGGTTATTTCTCATAAAGTATGAGAAAGTTATGCTTGGTCAAATTTGAGTTGACTTTTCCTACAAAACCCTAATTTAGCAGCTTTTGGTTCTTGATGAATTATGAGAAATCCTTAATGAATCATGATCAAACCTTGATAAATGATGAAATATACTTAAAAATTAGGATGTTGACCAAAAATCTTTAAGTTTGACTGTATGTGGGCCACAGTTGACTTTTGCCCTAGCACAGTCGATTTTCATGCCTTTGAGCAATTGACTGAGCAAACTTTCTCTGTAGGGCTTGAAACTTGACATGGATGATCTTGAGAACATATTAGGACATTGGTTAGAATTTGGGATCCCTTGGACTCAAGTATCTTGATGCAATGTGAAACCCTAATTTGAGGTAGACTGTCTTAGGAGAGGACTTGTCTGGTCAACCCTTGGACTTCCTTGAGCAACTTAAGGATCTTTCTTGAAATGTTTTGAGAAATATGGGAGGGCAAATTTTGGGGTACAACAATATCCATAGTTTGCATTTATATGGCCTGAGCTTAGAGAATTTTAGAGTTGATGTTTTTTGAAATTTTTAGGTTTTGAATTAGGGCCAGAAAAATTCCCATTCATCTTTGATTGTTAGCTTAAGTTATTTACATAGTTGGATTCATGGGAAGAAATGCCATAACTTTCATGTTTGAACTTTTCATTTTTGTTGAGAGATGAAGAAGATACAGGTCCTTTGGCTGGAGGTTAAAGATGAAGTGTAATCAGGGCGCGTTTTGTGTTATGTATTTATCCTTTCGCACGCGCCTATCACCCTTAGGTCCTGGGTTCAAGTCCCAGCGTGACCTTTTTTTATTTTTCACTATTTTTTTGACATTTATGAGCTTTTTTGCAGCGCCTGGGCCTTTGTGTCGGGCCTCCCATTTTTGCAGACTCCTAACCTTGATTTACTTCAGCACCCCCCTGGCCCAATCCTTTTAATTATTTCATTTTTCCTATTTTTTATTTTATCCTATTTTATTTAATATTTTTATTATTTATTATTATTAGCATTATTATTATTTTTATTAATAAAAAAATCTAAATTAAAATATTTTTATTTATTAGTCATACTTATATATTTATTTTATCTATTAAACAAAAAGATTAAAAAAACATTTTCTTAAACAAATTAATTTCTTTTTCTTAAGTATATAATTTTTAGACTTAGGTTAAATTAATATATTATTTTATTTTCTTAGTTAAAATTAATTTAGAACTTAGGTTATTTTAATTAATTAATCTTCATTTTATTTTCATTAATTTAAATTCTTTTCATAAAAAACCCTAAAAATCCTTTTCAAATTAATTTCTTTTCTTAATTAGTTTAAGTTAATTTTATTTAATTTTAATTAATCATTTTCTTTAGTTAGGTCAAGACAAAACCCCTTTCATAAAAAAAATAACAAAAATCATTTCTTTTTCCATTTATATTCTTGCATTTTATTTTCAATTTTGTACAATATTCAATATGGTTGTAATAGATAATTAGGTTTAATTTTCTTGCAATCCCCATTTGTAAATTTGTACACCCCCTCCCCTAATGATGTAATAGCATAGTAATTTTACTTTTTGCAATTTATCGCTTTATATAAATGCTAGTAATTAGGGTTTGTATGAGAAGATAAAATCAACAAGTAGCAAACCCTAATCAAAGACTAAACAAAGCATGAAAATCAATACACTTTCACACAAGCACCCCTAGGGTAAAATCCACTTGGCTGCCTTATAAAAATGGCCATATTATGCATGTGAGGTATCTTAGCAAAAACAAGCAAAAATACAAGATCATAGTCCCTCGATGGTGCTATCTATGCTGCCTTTTCAAAATGATCTTAGTCCCTAAAGAAAGATGCTAAGATACCTTGCAACATTGCTAATCATGGTTATACGATGACCCATGCCCGTCCCGTTTACATCCAAAGATAGGGTTACTTACCAAATCAATGGTAAGATAACAATGTCAAAGGAGAAAGGAAATGAACATGAAAGACTTTTGAGTAGGTAGAATGTTCCTAGTTACTTGCTCCCCTTCAAAACAAAACATCCTTGTTATTTTCAAAACAAACACCTACACTTTCAAAACATCTTTCAAACTTGAAAATATTTTCAAAAGATAAATATCTTTGTATACATTCTTACGAACGAGAATCATTACAAAGTTTGCCTAAACAAATGGCCTCTTTTCAAAATACCTTCAAAAACCACACAAAACACAATTTCAAACAAAAGCAAGTGATCTAGCAAGTAACTAAGAGCCCGTGGAAAACCATGGATGAAAAGGGTGCTAATATCTTCCCTTTTCATAATCTACCCCGAACTCAAGAATAAATCTCAAAGGTCTTTCCTGTGCTTTTTCACCTTTCCTTTTGGATAAAAGAAAAGTCGGTGACGACTCTTGCTAACCGCAACATTTGCGATCAAACGCAAAACACCCAAGTCAGTTCTCCCACCGTATCACAGAGTTGGCGACTCTGCTGGGGAAAATTCTAAAAGTTGGGTTACCTTAGGGTTAGATCACATTTACTTGCTTTCTTTGTTTGACTTGTATGCTTTACATTATGGTTATTTGTTTGGGCTTGAATCCTCTACCCGGATTTGGGATACCTTATAGGTAAGTAGAAATACGTTGTGGAAACTGTGTGGGGTATACCGACATGGTCTAAGCAATAACTATGTTAGTGCGACATATTTGTGGGTACCGGTAGCCCTTGAGTAGTCAAGGAGAATACAGGGCCGCTGAGTGATGTCATGAAGCACTAATGAACTTTTAGAACCTTTACTTGACCAACTTGGCCATTAGGACGTAGTGAGATGACCGGCCTTGGTGCAGTCCGAAGTTGGTAGATACTCGATACTACACTCATTGAGGTTTGGTTTTTTGGGATATTTTGGTAGCCATTAAAGAGGCTTGCACTGAAACAATGCCCAAGGAAACAAACCAGTGATATTGAGCTCCTTAGAACCCGTTTACTATTATTAAGACAGGTTTGAGCCAACTAAACTTCAAGAGGGTACTTACCTATAAGACTCCATGAAAGCCTAAACCTAAGGACTTGTTTGCTTTGTTTGTGTATAAATACTTGTACGTAACATCATAAACATCATACTCGTATTCACTGGCCATTTCAAGGATCTTGGGATTTATCTTTGTTATGTTTTGTAGGACATGGATTTTGTTTGCAGGAAAACCATTCAAGTCAATCTCGTAAGGATCCCTCCGCAACTTAAAGAGCTAGCATCAAGGTTCCTTAAAATTCTCCATTTACCAAAAGACATGGTCGCCTACTAAACTTGGTTACCTCCAACACTGATGAAGACATGATGAAGATGCTCTTTTAATTCTTTGATCCTCTACAACATTGCTTCACTTTTCCTGATTATCAACTTGTGCCAACTTTGGAGGAATTCTCCCAACTCTTGAGAATTCCTATTCTCAATCAACTACCCTTCAACGGTACAGAAAGAGATCCAAAACCAGAAGAGATTGCTCAAGCCCTACACTTGCAACAATCTAATGTCACAACTAATTGGGAAACAAGGAGTGGTGTCAAAGGTTTCTTAGCCAAGTTTTTGTTTGAGAAGGCTCAAGATTGTTGGAACTCCTTGGACTTACGAGATTTTGAGGAAATTGTGGCCCTTCTCATCTATGGGATGGTTTTGTTTCCAAATCCTGACCAACTTATAGATGTAAACGCTGTAAAAATCTCCATGTCTCGTAACCCGGTACCTACTTTGTTAGGAGACATCCTACATTATTTTCACTCTCGCACTTTGAGGAAGAGAGGTATCCTCATGTGTTGCACTCCTCTCTTGGCAAGATGGTTTATTTCACATCTTCCCTGTGATACGGTGGGAAAGAACTGACTATTTTTTGGAATGCTGGTTTGCGTTTTGCGTTTGTTTTCACAAAATGTCGCGGTAAGCAAGAGTCGCCACCGACTTTCATTTTATCCAACAAGGAAAGGAAAAAAGCACAGAAAAATTCCTTTTTCGAGATATTTCTCGGGTTCGGGGGGTAGATTATAGAAAAGGAAGGTGTTAGCACCCTTTCTATCCGTGGTTATCCACAGGCTCTTAGGTACTTGCTCAAATGTTTTCAAAATTGCTTTCTTTGTGCTTGTGGGTTTGAAAAAGTTTTTGTTTTGAAACTTCGATTTAACTCTTGCTTCTGTCCTCAAGAGCGTATGAAGTGTTTTGAAAACTTTGTTCGAAAAGTGTAAGTGTGAAAAGTTTTTTTTTTGAAAGAGCAAGTAGCTAAGAACCATCTACCTACTCGAAAAAGGAACCGTTTTATGCTATCTTCCTTTAGACAATTCTATCCCACTATTGATGAGTAGGTAGCACCGTCGTTGGAGTTTTAAGAGTCAATTCAAATTTAGGGACTTACGGTCACCAAAGCAATGGTAGGACGCCTTAGCGGTAACACTAATGTCTTAGATCATTTGTTTTGAGGCAACAATATCTGAGGCAACCGTTTCGAGGCGACTATGATCTTTGGACAAGAGGGAGACCTCTAAAGTGACCTATACTCAATGATCGCGTTACGAAGGCAACCAAGTGGGGTGTACCCTAAGAGTGCGCATGTGCGAGTGTGTAGTTTTCAGTTTATTTTTGTCTTTTCACATGTTAAGGGTGGTTTATGTTGATTTTAGGTTAAACATTCATTCTTGTCATGCATTCCTATTATCAAACATCTAACAGTTATATTTGCGGAAAATAAATTGCGGAAATTAAATTACAAGGCGTCGGGTATTTACATCGCCAAAAACAACCCTTTGAAATTTAAATGCGGAAAAATAAATAAAGCGATAAAAATAATTAAATGGTCCTAATTATCTATTACATTCCAGAAGCAAATACAATATTGAATAACTGGATCGCGTGCGGGAAAATTAAATTGAGCGCAAGGTAGGGTTTTGACCCTTTGTTATTTAAAGAAATGATTTTTTTTGTTTGTTTTTGAATTAAGAAAGAAATTAATCTAAGTTAATTATTAAATTAATATTAAATAAGTTAATTAATGAAAATAAATATTTTTGGATTTTTGTGTTATTTAAAGAAAGAAAATAAAATTGATCAATGTTAATAAAAACCTAATTATGTCTAAGTTAATTTTAATTATTGAAAAAATATATTAAAGTTATTTCTAATTAATGGCCTAAATTAATTAATTGATTTGTTAAAAAAAGCTAAAATTTAATTTAATAAAGAAAATAATTATTTTTGTGGTTTTAATTTTATAAGGAAAAAAATTTGATTGGTTAATTAATTAAACAAAATATTATAAAGCAATTTAAACAAAAATAAATAAAAGAGGGTTAGAGATGTATGGGCCTGAAAAAGGGGGTCAGAATTGCAATTCCAAGGCCCATTAGGCGCTGGCCTGGCTGACTTTTTGGATTCCATACGCGCTGGTTGACTGGATCCATGGTAGACCATCAATTTTTGGCCACCAGATTTGGCCTATGGCCATCTGGCCATCAAATGCTTGAGGGTGCATGATAGACTTCGCGCTTGGATCAGCACATGATTACCTGAAGAAAAAATACAAAGAGAAATTTGGAGGACCTGGGATTCGAACCCAGGTCCTGAAGGCGTTTGGATGCACACATTTACCACTCAGCCATTGTGTTCTAATTGTTAATTATATACAAAATAATAATAATAAATAAAAACGCCTTAATATGCCAGCACAACAAAAACAGGCGCGCTATGGTTTGAACTGGCCACTGGAGAAGCGACACGTCTCTATCTTCTTCCTCACGTCCGTGGCTAAAACTCTGTAACACCTATAGCCACGGACACCGCCTGTCATTAAAGCTCACGTATACCTATAATCCACTGTGAGCCATGGAAATGAAATCTAAGGGCACGGTTGTGTTCCTCTCATCGTCCCGGTCACAACCATGCCCTCCTCGTCAGCCAATTTTTCCTGCCAAAGAAATACCCAAAAACAAACCACGGAACCCTAGATATGGTACTTGGCTTTACAGTTCAGATAAATAAAATTGGATAATGCAGAATGCTTGGAAACTTGATGAGGATCATGAATATGCAAATAATTTGTACAAAAGATGCAGGAATAAAGATTTACAAATTCAAGAAAGAAGCGGATTTTTGTGACACTTACAGTGCTTTGTGATGTGCGTGGAGGCTTGCTTGGGATTGATTCTGACTCAGTGAACCTCCAGCAATTGATTGAGACCATTCTTGGCTTCTGAGATCGCCTCCAAGTACGATTTTGGTTTCACACTTTTTAGTGAGTTTTGCAAGTTTTGTTTTGCTTATTTCTGCAGCCTCTAACCCTTGTAATCGTGCCTTAAGCTTCCTTATGTAATGTGGAATGCATTAGGTTAACAAATATGCCTTGAATCTTCCACATCAATGCATAAAATATTTGATTTGATTCATTTTTGAAAGCTTGCCTTATTTGTCAAAAATCCATCTTTTTGTTCATGATATGGTGAGATACAAATTTGATGTTGATCATGATGATGATTAAGTCCTAAAACAACCAAAAAGATCTCAAGTAATCAATATTTGGATTTTACATGATTTAATTTGATTTAAAATGAAATAATTCAATAAAAATCAAATAAAATTATAAAAAAAAGAAATATGATCTCAAGGCTGGAGCTAGGACACGTGTGAAATGGTACAAGCTCAAATCAAGTGGAAAAGAATGGGCCCATTTGACAAAATTTGAAGTTTTAGGGATAGTTGACTTTTGGCAATTTTGCAAAAATGCCCAACTTCAACAATGCATAACTTCTTCAATTTTGCACGTTTGGAGGTGTTCTTGGACTTTTTAGAAATCTTGATATGTTCTCTAACCAACCCTTATGGTATCATCTCATTTGGATATTCCATGCTCAAGTTATAAGCTTTGGAAAAAAAGGTGTTTTTGTTGACTTTCAAAAATGACCTATAATGTCCAAATTTGCAACTTTTTGTGAGTGCATTTTTTGATCTTGGGGTATGAAGATGGATTGTAGGAAGTTGAATCCTCTTCAAAATGAGCTTTAGATGGGTCATTTATCATAATTTATGAGAAAGTTATCCTTGGTCAAAGTTGAGTTGACTTTTCCTGCAAAACCCTAATTTAGCAACTTTTGAGTCTTGATGAATTTTGAGCAATCTTTGATGAATCATGATCAACCCTTGATAAAATGATTAAATATCCTTCAAAATGAGAATGTTGACAAAATATATTGAGGTTTGACTATTTATAGGTCACAGTTGACTTTTGCCCTAGCACAATCGATTTTTTGGACCCTTTGAGCAATTGACTGACCAAACTTCCTATGCAAGGCTTGAAATTTGACATGGATGGCCTTGAGAACATATTAGGACATTGGATAGAACTTGAGGTCATTTGGACTCAAGGATCTTGATGCAACACAAAACCCTAATTTGGGGTTGACTGCCTTAGGAGATAGCTTGATTGTCCAACTCTTGAGTAATCTTGAGCCACTTGGAGATTTTCCTTGCAATGTCTTGAGAAATATGAGAGGGAAAATTTTGGGGTACAACAGCTTCCCTTGTTCAATCTTCTTAAACCTGAGGATGTAGATTGGCTTCCGTGCCTTTCGTGATCCAAAGGTGGAAGATGATTGAACACTAGAGTGCCCAGAAATTTGCACTCGCATGAAGTGGTATCAACCTTGTGATATCGGGAATGGGCTTACAGATACCATTTGGAGATTGTTGGTAGGAGGATGGGCTTACAGATGCCATCTGCAGGAGCGTCGATCGCATAAGAGATTCCTTAGCGAGAACTTGCATACCTGTTGTTGTAGAAGATTCCGCATGGGAAGTCTAACTTTTATTGAGATTTAGGAACTTGTTTGTACCTCAGCAGAGAGAACATCTTTGCTGAGTTTTAAGAACTTGTCCGTAACTCAACTGGGGGAAACATCTTCATCAAGATCTATGAACTGTCTGGTCTTCAACGTAGTATACCGTTGAGATTGTAGAACTCGTCCACACTATGACAGAGAAAAACATCAAGATCTAGGAACTGTCTGGTCTTCAACGTAGTATACCGTTGAGATTATAGAACTCGTCCACACTATGACGAAGGAAAACATCAAGATCTAGGAACTGTCTGGTCTTCAACGTAGTATACCGTTGAGATTATAGAACTCATCCACACTATGATGAAGGGAAACATCAAGATCTAGGAACTGTCTGGTCTTCAACGTAGTATACCGTTGAGATTGCAAAACTTGTCCACACTATGACGGAGGAAAACATCAAGATCTAGGAACTGTCTGGTCTTCAATGTAGTATACCGTTGAGATTGTAGAATTCGTCCACACTATGACGGAGGAAAACATCAAGATCTAGGAAATGTCTGGTCTTCAACGTAGTATACCATTGAGATTGTAGAACTCGTCCACACTATGACGGAGGGAAACATCTTCATCAAGATCTAGGAACTGTCTGGTCTTTAACGTAGTATACCATTGAGATTATAGAACTCGTCCAAACTATGACGGAGGAAAACATCAAGATCTAGGAACTGTCTGGTCTTCAACGTAGTATACCGTTGAGATTGTAGAACTCGTCCACACTATGACAGGGGGAAACATCTTCGTCAAGATCTAGGAACTGTCTGGTCTTCAACATAGTATACCGTTGAGATTGTAGAACTCGTCCACACTATGACGGAGGAAAACATCAAGATCTAGGAACTGTCTGGTCTTCAACGTAGTATACCGTTGAGATTGCAGAACTCGTCCACACTATGACGGGGGGAAACATCTTCATCAAGATCTAGGAACTATCTAGTCTTCAACGTAGTATACCGTTGAGATTGTAGAACTCGTCCACACTATGACGGAGGAAAATTTTCGAGATTGAGAACCTTATCTGAAATTCAACCGAGGATAATTCAATTGAGATTTAAGAACCGGTCAGGTCTTTGACATAGCTGAGAACTTAACTGCATCTTTCCTGAAAGGTAGAGGTCAGTCGTATGCAATACATGATATATATCAAGCAATGATGTTCTCAAAATAAATGAGATTGTGTTGTATGATGTATATATGCATGTATCATGATGTATGGAAATGTAATGTTTTAGCCGGGGAAAATAAATCCCGGATAACTGTTGGAGAATAGAGTTGAATTTTTCGTTTCCGCTGGAGATGGCGAACGAAGATGATTGCGAGAATAAACCTGCAGGAGAGTATAATTTCGTTGGGGAATAAACTGATGAGGAGATTACTCTGTGGGGAAGAGATGTTCTGCGGAGGATTCCACTGATAAATTCCGTTGGGGATGAATTACCGTTGCTGGTGATACTGAATCCTGTCGGGGGTTGAATTCCTGTTTGTGAAGGGAAAGAACTCCTCTGGGGCTGATCTTTCAGTTGCGACTTCACTGGGGATAACCTGTTAGACTCTTGTGGGGATGATCCCTTGAGCTTTGCTGGGGAGAATCTTCCTTTGAACTCGGTTGGGGATATTTATTTTTATACTCCACCAGGGACGAACTTCCAGAGTCTACTGGGGATGATTCTTCAACTCCGCTGGGGAAGCTTTTTCAGACTGTGCTGGGAAAATTTTAACTCCACTGGGGACATCTTGTATTCTGCCAGGGAATATTCTTATACTCCGCTGGGGAATATTAAGACTGTCGGGGATATTAAGCCTTTTCAATGTTGATGGTAGATAAACTCTGCTTGGGGAGAATATTACCGATTCCTTTACAGTTGCAAGTCTCAGTTGGGGAGATCCAATCATTATTGTCTTACTCTGCGGGGAGTGAATGCATATCAACCATGTTCTTTAGCTGAATCTACCTTTGTACCTGGTGGACAATGCAATTGTACAGTTTGGACAATTTTATCGCCCCTGTTTCTGATATTACCAGTAATCGTCTTTTGTTTCGCATGTAAATATTTATGAGCGGTAATTAATGTCAAGTACATATATCAAAAATGAACATTGGATGTTCTTTGCAAAACAAAACAGATAAAGGAGAAACAATTTTGAAATTTGTCTGAAACTGAATTGTATTGATTTTTAAGTTGGCTTGTATATAGGCATTTTTTGTACAAGAGGCTGACGTTCTAGTAAGAGAACGCCACTGAACAGATATAGTTTATACAATTTGTGAAAAACTAAACAAAACAGCTATGTGAATAATCCCACTTGGTTCTAACTCTACCATTGCCCTTATGTCCTCGAGCATCTCATCACTTTGCTACTTGATTGAAGGTAGGTCAGATTGATCAGTATCGTCCGAGCTTGATAGTTGATACCGAAGTTTGGATGCAAGGTGATCCAATGAGACATAGTGTTACACTTTAATCCCTAATTTTTTCCTAGGCCAGTCAACCTAGCGGGTCTTTGATTATGCATAGTATCTTTTCACTATGTCTGCATTGACGGGGTGAGGAAGGTCGTCACCATCCATGGTGGTTAGAATCATAGCTCCTCCTGAGAAAATGTTCTTAACCACAAATGGCCCTTCGTAAGTAGGGGTCCATTTTCCCCTGGGATCACCTTGAGGTAGTATGATGCGCTTGATTACCAGATCCCCAACTTGATACTCTTGTCATCTCACTTTCTTGTTAAATGCCTTGATCATCCGTTTTTGATACGTTTGACCATGACAAATAGCAGTAAGTCTCTTTTCGTCGATTAAGTTCAGCTGATCAAGCCGGGTCTGAATCCAGTCATCTCCGCTCAAACCTGCATCCTTCATGATTTGGGGAGAGGGTATCTCAACTTCAATGGGCAATACGGCCTCCATGCCATATACGAAGGAATAGGGTGTTGCCCCTGTTGACGTCTGTGCTGAGGTACGGTACCCATGAAGAGCAAAAGGTAACATCTCATGCCAATCTTTGTATGTTACTGTCATCTTCTGCACAATCTTCTTAATGTTCTTATTAGCCGCTTCTACAGCCCCATTCATCTTCGGCCAGTAAGGAGAAGAGTTGTGATGTTGTATCTTGAACTGCTTGCAGAGCTCAGTGATCATCTTGTTATTGAGATTTGTACCATTGTCCATAATGATCCTCTCTGGTACACCGTATCGACAGATCAGGTTGTGCTGAATGAACCGTGCCACGACGTTCTTGGTTACAGTAGCAAATGAGGCTGCTTCAACCCACTTCGTAAAGTAATCAATAGCTACCAGGATGAAACGATGCCCGTTAGATGTCGTAGGTCTGATCTCGCTGATCATATCAATGCCCCACATTGCAAAAGGCCAAGGTGTCGTCAAGACGTTCAGAGGAACTGGAGGTATGTGCACCTTATCAGCATAGACTTGGCACTTGTGACATGTCCGAGAATGCTGATAACAGTTGGCTTCTATTGTGGACCAATAATATCCTTCCCGTAGGATTTTCTTTGCCATGGTATGTCCACTGGAATGAGTTCCGAAAGTACCTTCATGTAACTCTTCCATAATTTTGTCTGCCTCGTTCTTATCCACACATCACAGTAAGGTCGAATCATGGTTACGCTTGTAAAGGATGTCATTACTGATGAAGAACTTCGCTGTGAACCTCCTCAGAAACTTCTTGTCATTAACAGATGCACCTTCGGGGTACTCCTGAGCCTCAAGATACCTTTTCACTTCATGAAACCAAGGCTTTTCTGTTACCTCTTCAGTCTCAATGTCACAGCAATGTGCAGGTTCGTCCAATCTTTCAATGGTAATCTAGGGAGCTTCGTTGTCCCAATTGACTTTGAACATAGAAGACATCATAGCTAGCGCGTCCGCCAACTGATTCTCCTCTCTTGGGAAGTGTTCAAAGGTTATCTCCTCGAAATTGGGAAGCAACGTTAATACATACTCCTTGTAAGGAATAAGATTTGGGTGTTTCGTATCCCACTCGCCTTTGATCTGACTGATCACGAGAGCGGAATCTCCGAAAACACTTAGAAACTTAATCCTTAGGTCAATAGCTGCTCGAAGACCCATGATGCACGCTTCATACTCCGCCATATTGTTGGTGCAGTTGAAACATAGTCGGGCGGTGAACAGAGTATGAGAGCCTTTAGGAGATATGATCACAGCGCCAATGCCATTGCCCAAAACGTTTGATGCTCCATCAAAGTACATAGACCATCGGGATCCTTCCTCAGGTCCTTCATCCGGTCCAGGTGTCTCACAGTCAGTCACCATCATGATATTCTCATCCGGAAACTCAAAGTTCATAGACTGGTAATCGTCCACTGCCTGATGTGCCAAATGGTCTGCCAACACACTTCCCTTGATTGCCTTTTGAGTCGTGTATTGGATGTCATACTCAGTCAAGATCATTTGCCATCTTGCTATTCTTCCAGATAAGGCAGGCTTCTCGAAGATATACTTGATTGGATCCATTTTTGATATCAATATAATAGTGTGAGTCAACATATACTGTCTCAGCCGGTGAGCAACTCATGCCAAAGCGCAACAAGTTTTCTCGAGCAACGAGTATCGGGTCTCTCATTCGGTAAACTTTTTGCTAAGGTAATAAATAGCATGCTCTTTTCGTCCAGACTCGTCATGCTGACCCAGCACACACCCCATTGAATTATCGAGTATTGTCAAGTATAAGATCAAAGGTCTCCCTTCAACTTGTGGCATCAGAATAGGTGGCTCTTGGAAATACTCTTTGATCCTTTCGAAAGCGGCCTGGCATTCATCGTTCCAATGTACCACTTGATCTTTCTTCAGTAACTTGAAGATTGGCTCACAAGTAGCAGTCAGGTGTGAGATGAATCGGGCAATGTAGTTCAGTCGTCCTAGAAAGCCTCTGACTTCTTTCTCTGTTATAGGGGCTGGTATTTCCTGTATAGCTTTCAACTTTGCAGTCCACTTGAATGCCTTTATCACTTACGACGAAACCCAGCAGTTTACCAGATCTCACTCTAAAGGTGCACTTGTTCGGGTTTAACCTTAGCTTGTACAACTTCAACCTGTCAAATAACTTCTGAAGGTGGTCTAGATGTTCTTCTTCAGTCTGAGATCTCGCAATCATATCGTTGACGTATACCTCAATCTCATGATGGATCATGTCATGGAACAAAGCGACCATGGCGCGCTGATACGTTGCCCCAGCATTTTTCAATCCAAAAGGCATGACCTTGTAGCAAAAGGTACCCTATTGAGTAACAAAGGTTGTCTTCTCCATGTCTTCGGGAGCCATTTTAATCTGATTATAACCGGAGAAACCATCCATAAAGGAGAAGACCTTATGCTGAGCGGTGTTGTCAACCAGAACGTCGATATGAGGTAGAGGGAAATCATCCTTGGGGCTCGCCCTGTTCAAATCCCTATAGTCAACACACATTCGAACCTTACCATCCTTCTTCGGCACAGGAACCACATTGGAAACCCACTGCGGGTAAGAAGTTACTGCTAGAAAACCGGCGTCAAACTATTTCATAACTTCAGCCTTGATTTTCTCAGACATCTCTGGGCGCATTCGACGAACCTTCTGTTTCACTGGAGGAAAGTCTTCCTTGGTAGGCAATCGGTGAACCACAATATCAGTATCCAACCCAGGCATATCTTCATAAAACCAGGCAAAGATCTCAACGTAGTCTCGTAGCATCTGAATCAACCGTTGCTTCACACTAGCTTCCAGATTTGCACCGATTTTAACCTCTTTCTTGTCTACCTCTGTACCCAGATTCACTATTTCCACTGGCTCTTCATGTGGCTGAATTTCCCTCTCTTCCTGAAGTAGTAGTCTAGCAAGTTCACCCGGAACTTCACAATCATCTTCACCTTCGTCTTCGGCTAAGTTGATCAAACTTTCGAAGTTATAACTGGCAGTAGCAGAGTCGTTACCAGTGAGATCCAGAGTGGATGTAGACCTGTATATGTGAGTGTGTGTAAAATAGTTGTTTTGCAATGTATAATAAAAGAAAAACAAGGAGCGCAAAATTTGAAATGCAAGAAACGTCCAATGCTTTTATTAATGATATATGAAAATGACACACATAAAGCCCTCACAAATGAAGCCACGGTGTCCCGGGTAAGACACTGAGCCGTAGAGTTTAAAACATTGTCTGTTACAAATTCAAAACAAAAAGTTTCATTACTGGGTAACAAAAGAAATAGGGATGAAGTCCTTTGCTGTCCAGTTGCTTAGTCCACCGTCGGTCGTAGGATAGATCCAACTGTCAAACTCAGACTCTTCAATATCATTTTCAATGGCATTTACTCCTGAATTGCTGATGAACAAGGGAGGTCTTCCGATCCGTGCATTCCGAACAGCCCTTTGAGCTTCTGCAGTGAAACCTAAACCAAACTTGTTAGTCTTCTGTGCAAAATCAGGGAGTTGGCCCCAATTTGCACACCCACCTTTCTCAACAACAGCTCGGGCATCCTTGAGGGAAGCCATCTTCATAGGAGGATCTTCAACAACAGTCTCAGTTGACGCCAGTGTCTGGGGAACCTCTTCAAAATGTTGGAATGGGGTCTCAATGAACTCCCCATCCATCTCTACATATCGGAAAGAGTTGAGGTGGCTCACCATGTACTCTTCTTCTCCTTGTACTGTCACAATTTTACCTTTCACTAGGTACTTCAGCTTCTGGTGGAGCGTAGAAGTTACGGCCCCAGCTTTGTGGATCCATGGACGGCCCAGCAAACAAGAATAAGATGGCCGAATGTCCATCACATAGAATGTAGAGGCAAAAACTTGATAACCAACCTTAATCGGAATATCCACTTCTCCATGCACCATCCTCTTAGACCCATCAAAGGCCCTGACGACAATGTTTCTTGGTTTCAGCTCCAACCCTTCACAGTCCAACCGGTCTAGAGCTTTCTTAGGCAAGACATTCAATGAGGAACCAGTATCCACCAATACATGAGCAAGAGTGGTGCCCCTGCATTCAATGGAGACATGCAGGGCATCGTTGTGATTCTTCCCCTTAGCAGTTAAGTTGGCGTCAGAGAAACACAACCCATTATCAGCAGTTAGACTAGCCACGCAATCTTTAAACTGATCAGCTGATGTTTCTTGAGGTACGTGTGCAGTCTTCAGGAAAGCAATCAGAGCCTTGGCATGGGCCTCTGAGCATAGCAATAGTGACAACATAGAGATTTTGGATGGGGTTTGCCCCAACTGTTCGACTACATTGTAGTCGCTCTTTTTGATAATCTTCAGAATCTCCTCCATCTCTTACCTAGAGGCTTCAACGGTAATCTTCTTCGGTGCCTCCGTCTGGGCAGGCTCACTGGTGGTCCCTTTGCCCCGAGTGTCAGATGACTCGGCGACAGGGGTAAGAATGGGAACTTGAACAGGAATAGTAGCAGGTACACTGGCAGGTGTAATAACAACGGGTTTCCGGGCAGTTGGTGGAGAGATATCAGGGGAGAAAAGTCTTCCGTTGCGGGTGACTTTAGTAGGTCCAACAATATTTCTAACGTCAGTATCAGCATCCAAATCTTGTTTAACCCCGTGATAGTAAACATCAGCCCCGTAGTGCCAAGGGACAGCTTTATCAGATGTATAGGGGATAGGCCCTGGAACAGTGATGATCAATGGTGCGATTCTTGGAACAGACGTAATTCTAACAGGCTTTCTCGTGGAATCCTTGGAAGAATTATCAAAAATGGTGATGATAGCCACTTCTTCGGTAGGAACCAAAGGAACAAAAGTCTTCTCAAACAGAATTTCTTTATTATCCATCAGGCATTGGACACCTGACTTCAAAAGATGGCAACCGGTAGGTAGGACAGAACACATACGGCAAGCTTCATCACAACCCAGAAATAAATCGGCTAGCAAAAGGTTCTTCTTCACAATCATCAATGGAGTAGCAACATCCTTCACAGAAACCACAAACGAGTCTTCCTCTATAGCATTTACTCCATGCTTGGGCATAGGAGCTGTCACAACATTAGGTCTTTCAGGTGCCTCGAACTCAATCTCCTTAGCATCTATTAAGTCCTGTATTTTGTTCTTCAAAACCCAACAATCATCTGTATCATGCCCCGGGCTATCAGAGTGAAAGGTACAGCGGGCATTAGGGTTGTACTTTGGTGATGCAGTGTTGGGATTCTGCGGGGCTTCCCTTGGAATCACTAGATTGGTTTTTAATAACTGTGGCAGAATCTGAGATAAAGTCATGTTGAGCTGAGTGGATTATCTTCGAGGTCTCTCGGCCTTTGGCTTATTGTTGCGCTGAGGAGCACCAGCAGGTCTTGAAATAACAACCGCATTAACAGCTTGGCGGCGTTCAGGTCTATTCTGGCTTTTCGAACTGTAAACAGCACTGGACTCCTTCTTAAAAGGCTTTTTCTCGGTGCCCGATGAAGCACCCTTCTGTATTTTACCAGATTTGATACCAGCCTCAATCCTTTCCCCGATCATGATCAGCTCTGTAAACCCGGATGAAGAACTTCCAATCAGATGGTTAAAGTACGGACCAGACAAGGACCCCAGAAACATGTCTACTAGCTCCCTATTAGCCAAGGGTGGTTGCACTCTTCCAGCGAGGTCCCTCCACTTCTGAGCATAATCTTTGAAACCTTCGTCTGCACCCATTGACATACCCTGGAGTTGGGCTCGCGTGGGAGCGAGGTCGACATTGTATTGGTACTGCCTGTAGAAAGCAGCATCCAAATCTTCCCAACTGCGGATACTGGCTCCTTCTAACTGGTAAAACCATTCAAGCTGAGCCCCTGAGAGACTGTTTTGAAAGAAGTGGATCCATAGGTTCTTATCAGCGGTGTACGGCTGAATCTTCCTTACATACGACCGAAGGTGCAGTTTTGGGCAAGAAACCCCGTCGTATTTAGCAAAGGCTGGTGCTTTGAATTTATGGGGAATTACCACCCCAGATGATAGACCCAGATCACCAAAGTCCAGACCAGGCACTTTTTGAACTTCCATCGCATTCAAACGGTCTTCCAGTTGTTTGTATCTATCCTCGGCCGGAGGATACTGGTCTTCGTCGAAGTCCGTCTCGTTGTCTGAAACCACAGGGCTAGGATCCCTCCTTTCTTCTTGATTATCTTTCCCTCCAGATGAGGTGGTCAAATCAAATTCATCTCGTAGCCTGTTTCCAAACCTGTGACCCGTGTTAAACAGGATTGTCCTCTTCTTCTTCTTCTTCTCTTTTAGAATAAGGGTCTTCAGATCTTGCTGACCCTTAGTTAGATTCATGAACAATTCTTGGAACTGGGCATTTTGAGCCTGCAGAGCCTTGATTGTTTGTTCAGTTGATGGTTCAGAAGACATGATGCTGAAATAAACAGCAAAGAAGATGAGAAAACCTGTAAGGGTACCTGTTATGAGGTGCATGGAATGAAATGCGTATGCTATGATTTCAAAGACATCGAGAGATTCAAATTCGTAAACCAAACATGAAACACACTTTTATTAGATAAACTTGAAATTCAATTGTTCAACAAATTGCCCTTAAGGCGTTACAAGAAAGGAAATACTGAAAAGTAAATAAAAACTGGAAATAATCAAAAGACATCAGCGCTCCCATGGACGTTTGCCTTTAGTGTTGACATAGTCATTGATGATCTGCTCCCTCTCCAGCTGCCTAGTCAACTTCTGAATCTTCTGCTCTTGCTCGTGATACTTTTCTCGGTAAGTATCCCGCTCTTCTCTTAGATGCATCCATGATCTCTTCAATGCCCCAATGTCAGTAGGCATGTAAGGGTGTAAGATAGTAGGAGGAACCCCTTCCTCATCAGCAACTTCAACAATAATAGGCAAGACGGCTTCATAGGGCATTCCCAGCTTTTGGGCACGTATGCGAACCCATAGGAGATATGGTTCCATTGGTAGAGAAGTCTTTGCACCTAACTCGTGTGGATCAGATCTGTGTACTCTATCCCAAGCCCTTATGAATCTGCGGCGTTGCTCGTCACTGTCCCCTTGGAAATCAAAGATTATACTAGGCATTAGCAGCTCATGAGGTCCTTCCCTTCTGGCTCGCCCAAACTGACGTAAGGCCAAGCAGGGATTGTAAGTAATTCCTCCATTGGTTCCTATCAGTGGAACATTGGGGTATTCCCTACAACGATCAATAAAGGCCACCTCGTCCATACCCTTGATAGTCCAAATGATGTCATTGTGAGAGAGAGACATAAGCCTATAAGCCCAGCCCATACCTTCTTTGTTCTTTAAAACTGATTTGGGGAGGTGAGAAATAAACCACCTCGCCAATAGTGGAGCACAGTACATCAAGGTTCTCCGCTTCCTAGCAGTACGGGCATAAAGCTGATGAAGAATATCACCCAAGAGAGTGGGTACAGGATTACCAGAGATGAAGATTTTTACCGCATTCACATCAACAAAGGAGTCAGATTTAGGAAACAATACCAAGCCATATATCATAAGAGCCAGAATATCTTCGAATGCCTAGAAGTCTAGACTATCCCAGAAGTGATTAGCCTTACCAACCAAGAACTTAGTCAGAAAGCCCTTTGCTCCACTACGAGTTTCCCAATTAGCCATTACCTCATCCTTTGTCATATGAAGGGCTGAAGCAATCTCTTCTAGCCTAAGGATCTTCTCCCAACCTGTAAACGGGGTCTGCTCCAGAATAGAGATACCGAGTAGATCAGAGAACTCTTCCAAGGTAGGGACAAACTGGTAGTCCTAAAAAGTAAAGCAATGGTACAGTGGATCATAGAACTGGACTAGGACACTCATCATCTGCTCGTCCAATTTGGAGGTGACCAAACTAAGAAGATGCCCATGTCTTCTGGTGAAGGAGGTAGTATCAGACATCTTTGCAACCAATTCTTTGAGCATAGTGGGAACTTGGACAAAGTTGATTTGGATGGTGTTCCTACGCATAGGTGCCATGACCTGCAAAACAGAACAAAGATGAATCCCTCCTGTCTTTGAAATAGGTTAGTCCAATGCAATATGTATGCAATGTTATGATGTCATGATGTCATGATAGAAAGAACACTACAGATATCCACAAATAGCAAACATGGTAAAGGCACACAAGTCACACAGAGAGCCCTTAGATTTCAGGCTGGCAAGGAGCTTAGGTACTACCCTCTTTCAGTTTAGTTGGTTCAAACCTGTCCTAAAAATAGTAATCGGGTTCTAGAGGATCTCAATATCACTGACTAGCCTCGATCGGTCATAATTCCAGTTTAGCAACCTTTTCTTGCAGCCGGAATCATCACGAGAGTTGTCTCAATGAGCGTAGCATACTGCTACTGTTCTATGGCCAAGTTGGTCAATTTAAAGGTTCTAAGGTCAGTTGGTGCTTAATGACCCCTTAGAAGACCCATATTCTCCTCGTTCCAACACAAGGGATATCGGTACAAACTAAAGTGCCACACCAACGTAGCTACTGATTCAACCGTATCGGTCTATGTCATACAGTTCCCTCACAGTTTATTGCTACTTACCTAAAGGGTATCCCCCAGATCTGGGTTAGGATCTATAGTAACTCTGATACAAGCCCACAAATATAAAGCATACAAGTCAAGCAATTGAAAACATTATGAACTATTCATAAGGTACACCCCACTTATAAGCGTCCCCAGCAGAGTCGCCAGTTCTGGTGATACGGTTGGAAAGAACTGACTGTTTTTTGGAATGTTGGTTTGCGTTTTGCGTTTGTTTTCGCAAAATGTCGCGGTAAGCAAGAGTCGCCACCGAATTTTATTTTAACCAACAAGGAAAGGAAAAAAGCACAGAAAAATTCCTTTTTCGAGATATTTCTCGGGTTCGGGGGGTAGATTATAGAAAAGGAAGGTGTTAGCACCCTTTCTATCCGTGGTTATCCACGGGCTCTTAGGTACTTGCTCAAATGTTTTCAAAATTGCTTTCTTTGTGCTTGTGGGTTTGAAAAAGTTTTTGTTTTGAAACTTCGATTTAACTCTTGCTTTTGTCCTCAAGAGCGTATGAAGTGTTTTGAAAACTTTGTTCGAAAAGTGTAAGTGTGAAAAGTTTTTGTTTTTTGAAAGAGAAAGTATCTAAGAACCATCTACCTACTCGAAAAAGGAATCGTTCTATGTTATCTTCCTTTAGACAATGCTATCCCACTATTGATGAGTAGGTAGTACCGTCGTTGGAGTTTTAAGGGTCAATTCGAATTTAGGGACTTACGGTCACCAAAGCAATGGTAGGACGCCTTAGCGGTAACACTAATGTCTTAGATCATTTGTTTTGAGGCAACAATATCCGAGGCAACCGTTTCAAGGCGACTATGATCTTTGGACAAGAGGGCGACCTCTAAAGTGACCTATACTCAATGACCACGTTATGAAGGCAACCAAGTGGGGTGTACCCTAAGAGTGCGCATGTGCGAGTGTGTCGTTTTCAGTTTATTTTTGTCTTTTCACATGTTAAGGGTGGTCTATGTTGATTTTAGGTTAAACATTCATTCTTGTCATGCATTCCTATTATCAAACATCTAACAGTTATATTTGCGGAAAATAAATTGCGGAAATTAAATTACAAGGCGTCGGGTATTTACATCGCCTAAAACAACCCTTTGAAATTTAAATGCGGAAAAATAAATAAAGCGATAAAAATAATTAAATGGTCCTAATTATCTATTACATTCCGGAAGCAAATACAATATTGAATAACTGGATCGCGTGCGGGAAAATTAAATTGAGCGCAAGGTAGGGTTTTGACCGTTTGTTATTTAAAGAAAAGATTTTTTTTGTTTGTTTTTGAATTAAGAAAGAAATTAATCTAAGTTAATTATTAAATTAATATTAAATAAGTTAATTAATGAAAATAAATATTTTTGGATTTTTGTGTTATTTAAAGAAAGAAAATAAAATTGATCAATGTTAATAAAAACCTAATTATGTCTAAGTTAATTTTAATTATTGAAAAAATATATTAAAGTTATTTCTAATTAATGGCCTAAATTAATTAATTGATTTGTTAAAAAAAGCTAAAATTTAATTTAATAAAGAAAATAATTATTTTTGTGGTTTTAATTTTATAAGGAAAAAGATTTGATTGGTTAATTAATTAAACAAAATATTATAAAGCAATTTAAACAAAAATAAATAAAAGAGGGTTAGAGATGTATGGGCCTGAAAAAGGGGGTCAGAATTGCAATTCCAAGGCCCATTAGGCGCTGACCTGGCTGACTTTTTGGATTCCATACGCGCTGGTTGACTGGATCCATGGTAGACCATCAATTTCTGGCCACCAGATTTGGCTTATGGCCATCTGGCCATCAAATGCTTGAGGGTGCATGATAGAATTCGCGCTTGGATCAGCACATGATTAACTGAAGAAAAAATACAAAGAGAAATTTGGTGGACCTGGGATTCGAACCTAGGTCCTGAAGACGTTTGGATGCACACGTTTACCACTTAGCCATTGTGTTTTAATTGTTAATTATATACAAAATAATATTAATAAATAAAAACGCATTAATATGCCAACACAACAAAAACAGGCGCGCTATGGTTTGAACTGGCCACTGGAGAAGCGACACGTCTCCATCTTCTTCCTCACGTCCGTGGCTAAAACTCTGTAACACCTATAGCCACGGACACCGCCTGTCACTAAAACTCATGTATACCTATAATCCACTGTGAGCCATGGAAATGAAATCTAAGGGCAGGGTTGTGCTCCTCTCATCGTCCCGGTCACAACCATGCCCTCCTCGTCAGCCAATTTTTCCTGCCAAAGAAATACCCAAAAACAAACCCCAAAACCATAGATATGGTACTTGGCTTTACAGGTCAGATAAATAAAATTGGATAATGCAGAATGCTTGGAAACTTGATGAGGATCATGAATATGCAAATATTTTGTACAAAAGATGCAGGAATAAAGATTTGCGAATTCAAGAAAGAAGTGGATTTTTGTGACACTTACAGTGCTTTGTGATGTGCATGGAGGCTTGCTTGGGATTGATTCTGACTCAGTGAACCTCCAGCAATTGATTGAGACCCTTCTTGGCTTCTGAGATCGCCTCCAAGTACGATTTTGGTTTCACACTTTTTAGTGAGTTTTGCAAGTTTTGTTTTGCTTATTTCTGCAGCCTCCAACCCTTGTAATCGTGCCTTAAGCTTCCTTATGTAATGTGGAATGCATTAGGTTAACAAATATGCCTTGAATCTTCCACATCAATGCATAAAATATTTGATTTGATTCACTTTTGAAAGCTTGCCTTATTTGTCAAAAATCCATCTTTTTGTTCATGATATGGTGAGATACGAATTTGATTCTGATCATGATGATGATTAAGTCCTAAAACAACCAAAAAGATCTCAAGTAATCAATATTTGGATTTTACATGATTTAATTTGATTTAAAATGAAATAATTCAATAAAAAATCAAATAAAATTATAAAAAAGAAATATGATCTCAAGGCTGGAGCTAAGACACGTGTGCAATGGTACAAGCTCAAATCAAGTGGAAAAGAATGGGCCCATTTGACAAAATTTGAAGTTTTGGGGATAGTTGACTTTTGGCAATTTTGCAAAAATGCTCAACTTCAACAATGCATAACTTCTTTAATTTCGCACTTTTGGAGGTTTTCTTGGACGTTTTAGAAAGCTTGAGATGTCCTCTAACCAACCCTTTTTGTCTCATCTCATTTTTATATTTCATGCTCAAGTTATAAGCTTTGGAAAAAAAAGGTATTTTGTTGACTTTCAAAAATGACCTATAATGTCCGAATTTGTAACTTTTTGTGAGTGCAGTTTTTGATCTTGGGGTATGAAGATAGATTGTAGGAAGTTGCATCATCTTCAAAATGAGATTTGGATGGGTCATTTCTCATAAAGTATGAGAAAGTTATGCTTGGTCAAAGTTGAGTTGACTTTTCCTACAAAACCCTAATTTAGCAACTTTTGAGTCTTGATGAATTTTGAGCAATCTTTGATGAATCATGATCAACCCTTGATCAAATGATGAAATATCCTTCAAAATAATAATGTTGACAAAAAATCTTGAGGTTTACTGTTTATAGGTCACAGTTGACTTTTGCCCTGACACAGTCGATTTTTGGACCCTTTGAGCAATTGACTGACCAAACTTCCTCTGCAAGGCTTGAAATTTGACATGGATGGCCTTGAGAACATATTAGGACATTGGAGAGAACTTGAGGTCATTTGTACTCAAGGATCTTGATGCAACACAAAACCCTAATTTGGGGTTGACTGCCTTAGGAGATAGCTTGACTGTCCAACTCTTGAGCAATCTTGAGCCACTTGGAGATTTTCCTTGCAATGTATTGAGAAATATGAGAGGGCAAATTTTGGGGTACAACATTCCCCAATCTGTGTTGAAAAATGAGCAAGGTTCAAGATGGTCCCATAGGTTGATGATGCTCAGACATTCAGATATTCATTGGTGTTCCCGCTCTTTGGAGAATGTTACTATCATCGACCGTTGCAGAGAATTCCCTAATGTCCCTTTGCTTTGCGTTAGAGAAGGTATCACTTACAACCCCTGCTTAGCCCTACGACAGTTTGGTTACACCCGGAGGGATGGTCCCCATGAGATGCTTATCCAAGGATTGGTATTCGACTACGAGAATGACAATCAAGGTTATCGTTAGAGGTTTATCCGAGCATGGAAGATGGTGAACAAGGTGGATAGCAAGACACTAGGACACAAGAATTCCATTCTCCTCGAGCCTTACCTTAAATGGGTATGATCTTGTGCTCAGAAACTTGTGATGCCTTATCCATCCATCTTACCAGTCATCATGGAGCCTGTGGTCGAAGGAGATGTTCCATACACTATCCTCCATCCCGACATGCCTACCTCTCTCGAAGACTTACAAAAGGGTTGGATCCAACTGAAGGAAGAATGAGATACTTTTGAGGCTCAATTCTATGCTAGTGAAAATAGGGTCTTAGAGCTTACGAAGCAGCTACAAGAAGAGAAAAGTGTGAACGCTTATCTCGCCCCAAAGAGGATGTGTTCGGTCTTTTTATCTTAGAAAGTTATTTTGTAAGCCCAAGAGGCATGATGTAATCTTTCTTGTTTTGTCTAATGAGAATTAAAGTTTGTTAATTCTTTTGTATATACAAATTTAAATTTCATTAATCCTTGAAATCATTTGCATGTACATATTCCATGCATCATAGCATGACAGGTTTTTGCATAACAGGTTTCCTTATCTTTCTGCTGTTTATTTCAGCAAGATGGATCTAGAGAAAACTGTGAAGGATCTCCAAACCCTGAATTCTCAGTTTCAGGAGACTCTACTAGCCCTAGCCAAGGGGTTGTAAGATATGATGGCTTTGTTGGCCGTTAAGAAGAAGCCAAAGAAGAAAGCTCTACTCAACATGGGTAGAAGGTTCAAGGAGACAGTCCGTCAAATCCCAGTAGGAGGAGATTCATCTGAAGAGGACGAGAACCAGGTTGGTGAAGTCAATAGTACTTAGGCTGACTGTATCAATGATCAAGTATCCGATGATGATTATTTCAACGAGTAGTATCCACCCGCTGATATCAAATACAAGCAGTTAGAAGATAGATTGAAAGCTGTTGAAATCCAAGTTGTCCCTGATTTAGATTTTGATGATTTGGGTTTGATCTCTGGGGTAGTCATTCCCCAAAAATTCAAAATACCAATCTTTGCAAAGTATGATGGGGTTTCTTGTCCAAAACTCCATTTGAAATCTTATGTGCACAAGATACAACCGCACACTGCTGATAAGAAGCTCTAGGTTCACTTTTTCCAAGAGAGCTTGGCTGGAACACGACTTAAATGGTTTTATCAGTTAGATGGTTCTCGTATCAATACTTGGGAGGATTTAGCTACTGCCTTCTACCATCAGTATCAGTACAACGCCGACTTAGCGCCAACGTGGGTTCAGTTGCAAGATATGACCATGGGGAAGAATGAAGGATTTAAGGAATATGCACAAAAGTGGAGAGACCTTGCTAGTATGGTGCAACCTCCCTTGACTGATAGGGAGCACATTGACATGTTCATGGGAACTTTAGCTGGTCCTTTCTTTAATCTGTTGGTTGGCTTATATTCTTCTGGTTTCACCGAATTGATCTTAACCGGCGAAAGAGTTAAAAGTGGCATCAAAAGTGGGAAGATCTATGTGGCATCTACCTCCACTTCCAATCCTATCAAGAAACCTTTTGCTGCAAAGAAGGAAGTCAATGCTATGTACGGGGCAAGGGCCCATACCAAGAAGAACGATCACCCATCTGTCAATGCTGTCTGAATCTCCAATCCAACTCCTACTCCAAGACCATCTGCAAATCATCAACATTTTGAAACTCTAAGAAGACAATTTACGAGGTTAGGCATGTCACTGTCTCAAGCCCTTCAACATTTGATCAAGGCTAATTTAGTGACATTGCACGATCCTCCTACCAACCCTGACACCTCGTCACCAAAGTATAATTTGAATGCTAAGTGTGCTTACCATTCAAGCAGCCCCCGACACGAGACTAACCAGTGTTGGGCCTTGAAGAACAAAATTTAGGATTTGATTGATAACAAAACTATTGAATTTGATCCTCCTCTAGACACGGAAGTCATTCTGTTGCTTATTCAGATTCAGATTTCAGATACAGTTCAGATACGCTCTAGATACGGATGCCATCCTGATACTTATTCAGATTTCAACTATTAGATACAACTCGGATACACTCCAGACACGGAAGTCATTCTGTCACTTATTCAGATTCCAGTTCAGATACGCTCCAGACACGGATGCCATTCTGGCCCTTACACCAGTAGTCCGATTCTCCCCAGCTAAGAGACGCTCCAGACACGGATGCTATTATATTGCTCATTCAGACTCAGCCTCAGATACAACTCAGATACGCTCCAAACACGGTTGCCATTCTGTCACTTATTCTGATTTTACCCAGATTGGATACGCTCCAGACAGGACTCCATTCTATTGCTCATACAGATTCAGCCTCCAGATACAGCTCAGATACGTTCCAGACACGGACACTATTCTGATACTCATTCTTCTGACTTACAACTTACAACTCAACAAACATTCTTGGATGGCATCTTTAATCCCATATCCAACAAGATTCTATCACATCCCCAAATGGCATCTTTAAGCCCATTCCCTCAACTACATTTTGATGAGTGCAAATTTACGGGCACTCTAGTGTCCAATCATCTTTTACCTTCGAGTCACGAACGACAAAACTCGCCAATCTAACTCTTCAGGTTCAAGAAGATTGAACAGGGGCAGCTGTTTTACCCTAAAATTTTCCCTCTCATTTTATCAAGATTTTCCTCACAAGACTCTTTGGACTCAAGACAAGATTAGGGTTTGCTCAGCTCAAGACCTCACCTTGCACTGATAGCTTGAAATTAGGGTTTGAGTTTGCACAAGGATTTTTGGACCATCAATGCTTCATGTGACTTTCATACACCATCTTGGACCCCTAAGATTTCTCATATCAAGTTTCAAGCCTTCAATCACATTTTTGCCCAGTCAATTGGACAATTGACTTAAAAATCAACTGTATTGGGGAAAAAGTCAACCATGACCAATTTACAGTCAAACTTCATAATTTTTGATCCGCAACAACATTCTAGGCTCCTATGTACCATTTGATCAATTTTGGATCACAACTCCTCAAGAAATTTGATCAGATCATCAAAAGGGCAAAATTGTCAAAATTAGGGTTTTGACTGAGAAAGGGCAATTTCTGATTTTTAACCTAGCCAATGGCCAATTGGGTTCAAGCATGATTTCAAGGACTCAATAGAATCATCTTGACCTAATCACATAGTTCAAAAGATATCTAATGTATTGGATTGACAGATGAATTTTCCAGTCAACTGATCAAAAATCAACTGTACACTGAAAAGTCAAACTTTGACTTTTTGGTCAAAATCAAGTGCCAAGGGTCATAATTCATCAAGATATGTCAAAATGTGAAACTTGTTGACCAAGAAACCTAAAATTTCAAATTAGGGTTTTAATTTGAAATTTTTCATAACTTCGAATTTTTCTAAGTTATGGAAATTTCTTATTTTTCCCAACTTTCCACAACTTTTTCACCATGATGCAATTGGATTCAAAGAAAACTTCCAACGTGAAAGTTGTAGTCCTCCATGAAATCTACAACTTTGATTCACAAAGTTTTCCAAAAAGATGCTTGGATCTCAAGTTATGATTTTGTGAATAGGGGTCCATAAACTTTTTAACTTAGTGAAATTTTGCCCTAGTTTAGGCAGGTTTTTGACCTAACGTCATGGAAATTTTTCACCTAGTTCCAAGATGTATCTCAAAATGAATTTCAAAGATGGATTGTAGAGAATGTTACAAGCTTTCCAAAATGTCCAAGAAATCTCCAAGATCATTTATGGTTAGGGAGAATCGAAGAAGGGAAAATGGCAATTTATCACTTTTGTTCAAGGCATTTTCACAATGGTTCAAGTTGCAAATCTGTCCTAGCATGCTTGTACTTGGTATTACAGGTCCTAATCCCTTCTACACTCCATAATTGAATTCTAACACAATGGATAATGGTTTTATTTTGATCTTTGAAGCATTGTACATTGAATTAATCCAAAAATGGCATAAAGTTCACAATACGATTTTGATAAAGCATGCTTTTGGCAACTTTGCAAATCTTGAGCCATGGACCTGATCTTTTGTTGCAAGCAAGATCCACAAACATCAGGCAAAGTACACCAACCCTCTGTAGTCCACAAGCTAGCTTGTGTAGGCCTTTGGCATGGTCATGTCAACTTTCTTCAAAAGCAAGCAAACTTGCAAAAGGCAAGTGAACTTGTCCATCTGATAAAGGCAAGGCTTGGCTTCATTTGAAAGGACTTCAGAAACTTGTTGCAAGCAGAATACACGAATTCACAACATTCAAAACACTCTCAAACACAAAACCCAAGTTCCTGCCCAAACAGGGCATCTTCTGCAGAACCTTTGCCAAATCAATATTGGCTCGTGCGTTTTGCTTTGAAACACTTCAAACACTTTACATACATCCTACCTAAACTATCCAGGCCCTTGTCTTGCAACTGTGTGCCCTGTTTCAAGCTTCACCATTTTCATTTTTGAGGATTGCAGGTTGACTTCTACAGGAAGTTTCAAGCATCCTCAAGGCAAGCTGAGCATTGGGATAGCTTAAGGGAACTTCAAGGAAGCTCACACGATCTTCAGGCCTCACTCAAAGCCCCCACATTTCCATATCCAAACTCAACTGAACAAGGTATTTTTCAAAGTTCTATCTCTATTTATGAATCCTTAGGCTTTGATTTGTGAAGCAAAGATGTAGTCCTTAACTTACTGAAGTTGTACATATGCATACTTTCCATTTATATTAACTGAGCTAAGAGTATTTGGTTGTTGAACATGCTGAAAAAACTAGGTCTGAAATTAGGGCCATTAAAATTATCCCTGATCTTTGAGAGTTAGGTCATGAATTTTATATCATTGGAATCGTGAGTTCATAAGCTACATTTTTTGTGTTATGAGTTTTTGATTTTATGCAAGCTAGAGCAAGATACAAGTTTGTACACAGATGCACGCGTTTTTGGAGAAGCTGGAGGACAGGGATGAAGTCCTGGGCCTGGCGCGCCTTGGGCCTGTTTGTCCTACTTTCCACACCCCCCCTGACTGCTATTTGCACCCCCTTGGCCTATTTTTTATATTTTGCATATTTTTCATTTCTTTTATGTTTATTGACTTTAATATTTTTTTTCTGAACATTAAAAAATCACAAAAATATTTTCTTAATTTTTTGCAATTTTTTTTTCATATATAAAATAGTTTTATTTTAATAAATGGAAATAATTTTCTTAAAATAATTTGTAAATAATAAAAGAATACTATCCATTTTTATTTTACACATAAAATATTATTTCCACATATATTTTAATTTTTAATATTTGTAAATATTTTTATTTATTTATTTCTTGTACATAAATGAATAAAATAAATGATATAGAACATATTTTCTTTTAAATCAAAAAATTAGGGTTTCCCCTTTTAAAAATAATAATATTATTTTTTCTTATTTTTAAAACTTAAATAATTATTTTTCTCATACATAAAACAATTACAAAACATTTTTTGCATATTTGCATTTTTATTGCATATTTAAATAATTGTTTATTTATTTATTGTACAATAAATTCAATTGGGTTGTAATAGTAAATTAGGATTTTATTTTGAGCAATATCCCCCATTCAAAACTTGTATCCCCCCTCCCATAATATTGTTGTAATAGCTTAGATTTACTTTACGCAATTTATCGCATTATATCCATGTTTAGTAAATTAGGGTTTGTATGATAAGACAAAAATCAAACAAATAGAATGACCTAATTCAAGACAAACAAAATGCATGAAAAATGACAACACATTGCACACAAGCACCTCTAGGGTTTAATCCCACTTTGTTGCCTAAAAATGGCCATGGTATGCATGCTAGGTATCTTGGCAAAACAAAACAAAACAAAAGATCATAGTCCCTCGATGACGTTAGACAAGGTTGCCTTAAAACAAATGATCTTGGTCCCTCAAACAAGCTAAGATACTTGGCACCATTGCTATCATGGTCATACGATGACTCACGCCCGTCCCGTTTAACATCCAAAGATAGGGTTGTCTACCAAAATAATGGTAAATCAACAATATCAAAGGAATAAAAATGTACAAGAAAGACTTTTGAGTAGGTAGTTAGCTTCTAGTTACTTGATCATTTCAAAACAATCCTTGCTATTTTCAAAAACATATACACACATTTCAAAACATTTCCCAACAACTTTGAAAATATTGAAACATTTTTCAAAAGACAAACATCTTTGTATACATTCTTACGAACGAGAATCATTACAAAGATTGCCTAAACAAAGGCCTCTTTTCAAAATACTTTCAAAACCACACAAAGCACCATTTCAAACAATTGAAAAAGCAAAGCAAGTGATCTAAACAAGTAACTAAGAGCCCATGGAAAACCATGGATGAAAAGGATGCTAGCACCTTCCCTTTTCATAATCTATCCCCCGAACTCAAGAAAACATCTCAAAGGTCTTTCTTGTGCTTTTTTACCTTTCCTTTTGGATAAAATAAAAGTCGGTGGCGACTCTTGCTAACCGCAACATTTGCAAACACAAACGCAAAACCTCAAGTCAGTTCTCCCACCGCATCACAGAATGTAATCACTACTCCAATGCCGAAGCATGACAAAGGTGTTAATGCTATCGAAGATGCAATTTTTGTCGCCTCTATTGAAGAATTGACTACTCCGCTGAATATAATCAAAAATAATCTGTTGAAAGCCGGGATTTTCCCTGGCTGCGTAAAGGATTGTGTGTGTTGTACAAGAAAACTCAATGGATGTGAAGGGCTGAAGAAAGGCATACAACGCCTGATGGATAGCCACGAAATTTTATTCGAGAAGACCCCACTTACCAAAAGTTTGACTAACAAATGTGTAGACCTCTCCATTATTACCATCTCAAACAAGCCTCTTAGGATCACCTCCAAAGGTCCTATTAGGATTTCAAATGAACCCACTATTTCTCCCTTAATAATTACCAGTTCCGGGCCGATTCCCTACTCTTCAAATAAGGCGGTACCATGGAATTATGGTGTTGAAGTGTTCTATCATGGGATTAAATAAGATGCGTGTATCGAAGAAGGAAAAGATGATGATGTCAGTAACATAGTTTGTTCAAGCATAGTAAATAGAATTGGGAGAATATTTTCACCCAATATCTCATCACCAGTTGTTACAAGGACGCCCATCTGCATTACTGCTGCCAAGCCAAGTACTAATACAAGAGGGAAGGAGAAGGTTGTTGAGCCTGATGTGATTGAAGTACCCTCTAAGAACGTAGCTGATGAAGAACCCTCCGCTCGCGAGATGGACGAGATTTTGAAGATCATAAAAAGAAGCGACTTCAAGATTATAGAACAATTGGGGAAAACCCCTTCTAAGATTTCAATGTTGTCATTGCTGCTTTACTCCGATGCCCATGCTCGAACATTAATCAAGTTTATAAAAAAGGCTCATGTGCCCTATGAGACAACAACAGACCAATTTGAGAATTGTGTGGCTAGCCTGACAGTTGATAATGGCTTGGGATTTTCAGATGCTTACTTAACACCTCTCGGGAAGAATCACAATAAAGTTTTACATGTTTCTATCGAGTGCAAAGGGACTACCTTAGCACATGTGCTAGTCGACACTGGTTCTTCTCTGAATGTATTACCCAAGGGGGAATTAGACCATCTAGACTGTGAAGGTTTAGTCTTGAAGCCAAGTGATATCATTGTAAGGGCATTTGACAGTTCAAAGAGGACTGTTCAGGGGGAGGTAGATCTTCCAATCAAAGTGGGCTCCCAAATCTTCAACTCCACCTTCTATATTATAGATATTCGTCCTGCCTATTCTTGTCTGTTAGGTCGTCCGTGGATCCATAAAGCTGGGGCAGTAACCTCAACCCTCCACCAGAAACTCAAATATCCAGTCAAGGAAAGAATAGTCATCGTCTATGGAGAAGAAGAGTTTATGGTGAGCCACCTTAACTCTTTCAAGTACGTAGATATGGATGGAGAATTCATTGAGACCCCGTGTCAAGCCTTTGAGGTTGTACCACCGATGATTGCTGCTACCAAATGTTCTTCTGATGAGTCTAAAGCTGTTAAGGCCACGCCAAAGATGGTTTTAGTCAAAGACGCCCGTGCAGTAATTGAAGAAGGAAACTGCGATACTTGGGGGCAACTCCCCGATATCCCATTTAAAGCGGACAAGTTTGGTTTGGGCTTCACCGTCAAAGCTTAGAAGGAAATGAGGCATGCTCATGCTGGAAAGCCACCTCTCCACATTGGAAGCCATGAAGTCAACGTCGTGGGTGATTCTGAAGAAGGGGCTGCATTTGAATAGTGGGTGTATCCAACTACAACAAAGCTGAAGAATTGGCATACAAAGGACTTTGTGCCCATCTCCTTCATTGAGGAGTAATCTACTTGTTATTACTTTTATTTCAATTCAAGAGCATGTTGTCTGTAATATTTTAACAATGACTTTTCAGCCATTTGCCTGGCCCGGGGCACTTTGGTCCATTTGTCAAGGGTTTTATTTATGCTCATCTAATCATATGATCATTCAGTACATTGGACTCTTTTGCATTCAAATATTTGTGTTCATTGTCTTTCCTTTCTTGCAAATACATTTTTCAAAAAAAAATAGCCATGCATCTTACATGCACACACACACTCTTGCAGGTCCACATCCACTCTGGATCCTATTGCCAATGACTCTATTATTACCGACTATGACTTTGAATGTCCTATCAACTAAGCCGAAGACGAAGGCGAGGAAGATTGTGACATACCGGGAGAGCTATCCAGACTTCTATTACAAGAGGAAAAAGCTATTCAACCGCACGAAGATTCAGTTGAAGTTATCAACCTGGATACTGAGTCAGTTAAGAAAGAAATCAGGATTAGTGCTAACTTGGAAAGCGGTGTCAAGAGCAGGTTGGTTCAAATGTTCATGATTATGTGGAAGTATTTTCTTGGTCTTATGAAGATATGCCTGGGTTGGATACCGACATCGTAGTCCATCGCCTGCCGATAAAAGAAGACTGCCCTCCCGTCAAACAAAAGGTTCGTCGCATGAGGCCTGATATGTCTGAAAAGATCAAAGCTGAGGTGATGAAACAATTTGATGCACGATTCTTATTTGTGACATCCTATCCCCAATGGGTTGCCAATGTGGTACCGGTGCCGAAAAAGGACGGAAAAGTTCGCATGTGCGTAGACTATAGGGATCTGAATAGGGCAAGCCCCAAGGATGACTTCCCTCTACCACACATTGACATCTTAGTTGATAATACTGCTCAGCATAAAGTCTTATCTTTCATGGATGGCTTCTCAGGCTATAATCAAATAAGGATGGCTCCTGAAGACATGGAAAAGACTACTTTCGTTATGTAATGGGGCACCTTCTGCTACAAGGTTATGCCGTTCGGATTAAAGAATGCAGGGGCAACATATCAAAGGGTTATGGTAGCTTTATTTCACGACATGATTCATCATGAGATAGAGATATATATGGATGATATGATTTCCATATCACAAACCTAAGAAGAACATCTCGATCATTTGTACAAATTATTTGAGAGGCTGAAGAAGTACAAACTAAGGTTAAACCCTAACAAATGCACGTTTGGAGTACGACCTGGAAAGCTTCTAGGTTTTGTTGTCAACAATAAAGGCATTGAAGTTGATCCTGCCAAGGTAAAGGCCATCCAAGAAATTCCAGTCCCTCATTCTGAAAAAGAAGTCAGAGGATTCCTGGGTCGTCTCAATTACATTGCTCGCTTCATATCACACTTGACTGCTACTTGTGAGCCAATCTTCAAACTCTTGAAGAAAGATCAGATAGTCAAATGGAATGATGAGTTCCAGATTGCCTTTGACAAAATCAAATAATACCTACAAGAACCTCCTATTCTCATGCCTCCAGTTGAAGGAAGACCTTTGATCATGTACTTGACAGTATTAAAGAACTCTATGGGGTGTGTTTTGGGCCAACATGACGAGTCTGGCCGAAAAGAGCATGCTATTTATTACCTGAGCAAAAAGTTTACCGACTGTGAAACCATATATTCACTGCTCAATAAAACTTGTTGCGCTCTAGCATGGGCTACTCGTCGGCTAAGACAGTATATGTTGACTCATACCACTCTGTTGATTTATAAGATGGACCCAATCAAGTACATCTTCGAGAAACCTGCCCTTTTCGGAGGATAGCCAGATGGCAAATAATCTTGACTGAGTACGACATTCAATACACGACTCAAAAGACCATCAAAGGAAGTGTACTAGCAGATCATTTGGCCCATCAAGCTATGGATGATTATCAGTCAATGAACTTCGACTTCCCTGATGAGAACATCATGCTGGCAACCGACTATGCGAAACCTGGACCATATGACGGACCTGAACAAGGATCCCTGTGGACTATGGTATTCGATGGGGCTTCTAACGCCTTAGGTAACGGAATTG
Organism: Vicia faba; assembly: GCA_948472305.1. Classification (NCBI taxonomy): domain Eukaryota; kingdom Viridiplantae; phylum Streptophyta; class Magnoliopsida; order Fabales; family Fabaceae; genus Vicia; species Vicia faba. Next base: position 271,961,013 of record OX451741.1, read on the forward strand.
GTGATGTGATCATCTCTCCTGAAGGTTGCCACACTCCTTTCACTTCCAGACTATGCTTCGATTTCACAAACAATATGGTCGAGTATGAAGCATGCATCTTAGGTCTGAAAGCTGCTATTGACTTAAGGATCAAGCATTTGGATGTGTTCGGGGATTCCACCCTAGTGATCAACCAAGTAAAAGGAGATTGGTACACTAAACACCCTAATCTTATCCCTTACAAGGAACTTGTGCTATCCCTAATTCCTTACTTCGAAGAGATCACTTTTGAGCACTTCCTAGGGAAGAAAACCAGTTGGATGACGCTTTGGCAACCATGTCTTCAATGTTCAAGGTCAGATGGGACAATGAAGCCCCTATGATAACAATTGAAAGATTCGATGAACCTGCACATTGCTATGAGCTTGACACCGATGCGGAAAATCCATGGTACCATGAGGTGATGAGATACCTTAAAGCACAAGAGTATCCAGAGGGGGCATCTATCAATGACAGAAAGTTCTTGTGAAGATTTGTAGTCAAATTCTTCCTAAGTAACGAGATATTGTACAAGCGCAACCATAATCCAACTCTACTCCGATGTGTGGGCAAGAAGGAGGCGAAGGAGATCATGGAAGACATGCACGATGGTCTCTTCGGTACTCACTCAAGTGGACATACGATGGCTAAGAAAATCTTAAGAGCCGACTACTATTGGTCAACGATGGAGACTGATTTCCATCAACATTCAAGAACTTGTCACAAATGCCAAATCTATGCTGACAAGGTCCATGTGCCTCCTATCCCTCTGAATGTCATGACCGCTTCGTGGCCATTTGCAATGTGGGGAATTGACATGATTGGAGAGATCAAGCCCACTGCTTCCAATGGACATCGCTTCATTCTTGTTGCTATCGACTATTTTACCAAATGGGTCGAAGCCGCCTCATTTGCTTCAGTCACCAAGAATGTGGTAGCCATATTCATCAGACACAACCTCATCTGCCGTTATGGTATCCCTGAAAGGATCATCACCGACAATGGGACTAGCCTTAACAATGTTATGATCACTGAGCTTTGCACTCAGTTTAAAATCAAGCATCACAATTCTTCTCCGTATAGACCGAAAATGAATGGCGCAGTCGAAGCGGCCAAAAAAATATCAAGAAGATTGTGCAGAAAATGGTAGTAACCTATAAGGATTGGCATGAGATGTTGCTTTTTGCTCTACATGGCTACCGTACTTCATCTAGAACATCAACTGGGGCAACTCCCTTTTCTCTAGTCTATGGCATGGAAGCTGTTTTTCCAGTGGAAGTTCAGATTCCCTCACTGAGAATTATGAATGAGGCAGGCCTATGTGAAGACGAGTGGATTCAAACGAGATTGGATCAACTGAACTCTATTAACGAAAAATGGTTAGCTGTTGTTTGCCATGGTCAGACGTACCAAAAACGGATGATCAAGGCTTTTAACAAAAAGAACAAGCCTCGAGTATATCAAGTTGGTGACTTGGTGATAAAATGCATCATTCTACCACAAGGCGACCCCAGAGGCAAATGGACTCCCACCTATGAAGGGCCATTTGTTATTGTGATCGGTGGATCTGGAACTGACTGTTTAATGCTGGTTCGCGAAATGTCGCGGAAGCAAGAGTCACCACCGTCTTTTATTTTCTCCAAATGGAAAGGACAAAAGCACAGAAAAATTCCTTAAAGAGATTGCTCTCGGTTCGGGAGGTAGATTATAGAAAGGGAAGGTGTTAGCACCCTTTCTATCCATGGTTATCCATGGGCTCTTAGATACTTGCTCACTTGTGTTTTCAAAAATGGTTTGTTTGCTTTTCAATTGTGGGTTTTAGAAAAAGTTTCTTTGAAAATTCCAGTTCGACTCTTGTATCGGTCCTCAAGAGTGTTTGAAAAATTGCTTTCGAAAGCTTTTTTGAAAATGTGTTGGTGTGAAAAGTATTTTTGATTCGTTTTTGAAATTTAGAGCAAGCATCTACGAGAACCTACCTACCCTAAGGAATTCGTCTGTGTAAATGTCCTTTAGAGTAGTGCCATCCCACCATTGAGAGGTAGGTAGCACCACCATTGGAGGTATTCGGGTCAATTCGAGGTTCGGGGCATGGTGATCACCAGAGCAATGGGAAGACACCTTAGAAGCTACCCTCATGCCAGGTTCCCGGATCATGAGGACTTACTAAGACATCCTCTACTCGACGATCACCTTTCGAAGGCAAGGCAACAGTGAGGCGTACCCTAGGGGTGGTGTGTGATTCGTGTATTGTTTTTCAGATATTTTGTCTTGTCATGTATTGGTGATCTATGCGTTTGTTTTTTATTTTTGTCATTCATTCTTTCATGCATTTATTTAACAGTTAAGAAAGCGCGGAAAGGTAAAATTCTAAACTATTACAAAGGCGCGGGTCCACATCGCCAAAATTTCCAGGACCCGATTTGACAGAAAAATAAAGAAATAAGATAAAGTGCGAAAGATAAATGTTTACACGGCTTTGGGAGAATTACATAAATAATTAAAAGAAAAAGAAATAAATACGCGAATTGAATTAAAATTGGAAACGAGGGCGTTGGACCCTTTTTAATGAAATTAAATTAAATTGTTTAAATTAATGAAATTAAAATGAAAAGAAATTGTTTTTTGAGATTTTTGTATTTATAGTTTTTTTTAAAGAGAATTAAATGAAATCAACTAATTAACCCTAATTCTACAACTTTTATTTATTAAGAAAAAATATTAAAGTTAAACCTAAATTAACCTAATTAATTAAAGCAATTTGATTTACAAAAATAAATAATTAATTATTAGTGAAAAGAAAAGAAAAAGGATAAAAAATTAATACAAACCCTAATTCTACAAATTTTAAGTTTATTAGAAAAATATTAAGATTTAAACCTAAATTAAAAACTAAAATCAATCAATGATATTTATTTACAAAAAATAACATTAAATAAAAATACTTATTTTTGTCTTTTTTTTCTGATTTTATATTGTTTTTATGTTTTTTATGAAAATATTAAATTAAAGGAATTAATTAAAAAAAACAATAATTGAAATAAATAAAATAAAGAAAAGAATGAAAATTCAAACCATGGGGGGTCTGTCCCCATTTGGAGGTTTTGTTAGCATTGTTGGCCCAAGGTTTTTAAGGCCTTATTGACTTTTCTACGTTCCCATATGCATGGTTGACTAAGGCCTATGATGTTCTTCAAGTTATGCCCCTTGGATTGATCTCAGCCAGCACGTTGAAGGCCTGGATGTGGAGAGTATGGTGGAATTCTGGGAGTAAGCTACACACAAACACAATTAGAAAAATAATATGGAATGGGAGGGGGACCTGGGGCTCGAACCCAGGTCCCAGGGATTACCAGTGATACACTTTGCCAACTGCTCCACACGCGCCTTTTGGTTATTATATGGAAAACAAATAATATAAGATAAAATAAGCGTTAGTGCTCCTTTTAGCGCGAAAATTCAAATCCTCCAATCGTTGCCTTACACCTCATTGTCTTCTTCCTCGTTTTGTTCTTTTCCTGAAAATATAAAAGGGTTAGCGGGGGTTTTAAACCCCCCCCAAAATATGCGTTTTCCAGTAATAGCGATTAGGCCGTCTTGGAGTATAAATTAGGCGCGAGGGTTCTATTCATATCGTCCAAGCTTCTTGAATCCAAACATGGCACCGATGTTCTCTAATTTTACAGTATTTGGAAACGCCCAAATTAGAACTTGAAAAACCCTAATAATCGTCCATGGCAATTCTTCATACAATGCATAAAAACTCAATTCAATCACATGGTTAGTTTCAGAATCATCCAATTAGTGTGAATCCATGAAAATAATGCAATGAATATGCTTGAATATTAAAACACGATTATGAAAAAAATGTGAAAAAGTTTGAATCCCCTATACCGATTCTGGGCGTTAGAGTTGATGTTCTTGATTGGAATAGTCTCCTGGTCACCTTGGCAAGCTAATGGAATGATTATTTTGGCTTGAATCGCCCTAAAACCTAGTTTTCAGTTTTCAATTTCTTGGCAAAAACTCAAGTTTTGTTCTTGGTGTATGGCGCAGCTGGGAGGTTATGGGCACGAGGGTTTGCATCAATATATACATGTGAATGATTAGGGTTAAGAATTTGATCAAAAAAATCCATGAATTGATGAAGAGATATTTGATTTTTATGGCATAAGTTTTCAAATCTTTTTTCATGCAAACTTGGTTCAAATCATGTCCAAATATCAAGATTCTTTCCATATCTGATTGTGCACGAAATCTTAAGCCTATTCCATGCACAAAAAGATTTAAAACATCAGGTTTAGTATTTTTCACCTATTTATTTTAATTAAATGAATTATTAATAATTAAAAATCCAAATAAATAAATAAAAATGATAAAAACTTCCCTTTGGGCCAAATGGTCGTGTCCATGCTTAGGATGATGATTCTTGGAAGAAAAAGAGGCCCATTAGCATTTTTAGGTCATTTGAAGCAATGTTGACTTTTCAAAATATCCAAAAATTTCCCAACTTCCACAAGGCATAACTTGCTCAATTTTTAAGCTTTGCTCATGTTATTGGACATTTTGGAAAGGACTTTGAGTCCTCTAACCAATGTCTTTGGTCCCATGTCATTTTGATTTACCAATCTCAAGTTATGGCCTTTGACTTAAAGTCCCTTTTTGTTGACTTTTGAAAATGACCTATAATGTTGAAATTGATAACTTTTTGTGAGAGCATTTCTTGGACTTGAAGTGTGAAGAGGAGTTGTAGGAAATGTCTTTATCTTAAAAATTAGCTTTGGATGGAAATTTTCTGATAATCCATGTGGAAGTTATGCCTTGGTCAAGTTACAGTTGACTTTTTCAACTGTCCAAATATGGAAACTTTTGCATCTTGAGACTTTTTGAGCCAAGCTTTGATAATCATGATCAAGAATTGATCAAATGATGTTTGTGGCTTCAAAATGAGATGTTGACCAAAAATCTGAACTTTTGACTGTCAAATGACCATTTTGCCCCTGCAGTTGACTGTAGTGCAATTAGGGTTTTTGACTGTGCAATTTTGTGCTGTAAGTCTTGAAACTTGGTATGAGGATGCTTGACCATGTTTATAAGCATGTGGGACTTGATTGGACCCTTGGAAACTTCATTTTCTTTGTCAGAACCAAAACCCTAATTTTTTACTGTTAGGAGGCCCTTGAACTGTGCAACCCTTGGGGAATTTTGAAGCTTTGATTTTGCAAATCTTGAAGAATGTGGGAGGGAAAATTTTGGGGTACAACAGTTTCCCCTTTTCAATCTTCTTAAACCTGAGGATGCAGATTGGCTGACGTGCCTTTCGTAATCCGAAGGTGGAAGATGATTGAACACTAGAGTGCCCAGAAATTTGCGCTCACATAGTAGTGTGGTGATGGGAATGGGCTTATAGATGCCATTTGGAGGTTGATGGACAGGATGATGGGCTTATAGAAGCCATGCTAAAAGATGATGGAAGGTGGATGGGCTTACAGATGCCATCTGGATGTTGATCGCGTAAGAGATTCCTTAGCGAGAACTTGCGTACCTGCAAAAGAAAAGGATTACCTGACTCGTTACAGGAACTGGTCTTCGGATTCTTTGTATAGATGTGTCCTGACTGGTTACAGGAGCTGGATTTGGATCTTCAAAAGGTGATGAATGACCCAGGGATGGTTACTACCTCAACAGGAACGGTGAGAGAACCTTGGACGATTACTACCTCAACAGGAACGCTGAGAGAATCTGGGGACGATTACTACCTCAACAGGAACACTGAGAGAATCTGGGGACGATTACTACCTCAACAGGAACGCTGAAAGAATCTGGGGACGATTACTACCTCAACAGGAACGCTGAGAGAATCTGGGGACTTCCACCTCAACAGTAATCATTGAGAGAATCTTGGACGACTTCAACCTCAACAGTAACGCTGAGCGAATCTGGGGATGATTACTACCTCTGTAGTATCGGGGAGAGAACCATAGGCGACTACAACCTCAACAGTAATCATTGAGAGAATCCTGGATAACTTCTACTGAGTCTTCATCAGGAAAATCTGTTAGGGGTCGATTTAACTGGACTAGAGAAGGCCTTGGACTGGATAAGAAACAGAAAATCTTAGGGTCGATTAACTGAACCGGTCTAGGTCTTGAAATGTCTTCAACTGGATAAGAAACAGGGAGATCTTAGGGTCGATCTGACTGAACCAGAGAAGGCCTTTGACTGGATAAGAAACAGAGAAATCTTAGGGTCGATTTAACTGAACCGATCTAGGTCTTGAATGTCTTCAACTGGATAAGAAACAGGGAGATCTTAGGGTCGATCTGACTGAACCAGAGAAGGCCTTGAAATATAGTTGAGAACTTAACTGAATCTTTCCTGAAAGGTAAAGGTCAGTCATATGCAATGCATGATATAGATCAAGCAATGATGTTCTCAACATAAATGAGATTTGTAAGATATGATGCATATATGCATGCTATAATGATGTATGTGATGTTTAGGAATGTATGTTTTGTCGTCTAGGAAAGTAAATCCTTGACGGGTGCCGGGAAGTCATATCCTGGGCTGATGTTGGAGAATAGCTTTTGCTTCCGCTGGGGATGATAGTTGCAAGAATACCGGTAGGAGAAGGTAACTCCGTTGGGGAATAAACTTGGCGAATAGATTACTCTGCGGGGAGAAAAGTACTCTAGCGATCTTGCTGGGAAGCAATACTCTGTGGGGAGAGAGGTACTTTGCTGAGTGTTGATAATAACTTGCTGGGGATACCATTGTTGTGTGGGAAGTGTTAAGAGACTTCGCTGGAGATAAGAAGACTTCGTCGAGGACGCTCTTTCCGTGGCTTTTGGCTGAGGATAACCCAGTTATATCCTGGTAGGGAAATAACTCTTTGAATAAATCCGGGAGACGCATTCGTGCTCTGCGAGGATAAGCTTCCAGAATCTACTGGGGATAAGCTTACTGCTTGGGGAGATGGATTCCAACTTTCCTGGGGAAACTGGATTAGACTCTCCTGGGGAAGTTTGAACTGTATCGGGGAAATGACTCCACTGGACATTTGATATACCGCCGGGGAACAATATTTAGACCAAGATTGCCGGGGATGCTTGTTAAGAATGTATATATGTTGCTGGGGAATGTTGAGATCTGCGGGAGGATACCCAACTTTCCTTAAGTTTGATAGTAGCTTTGCTTGGAGAGTGTACTGACTTGCTGGCTCACTCTCTGGGAAATTAAGATATCTGGTTGTATTCTTTAACTGAACCTACCTTGATACCTTTGGGGGATAGAACAATTAGATTGCTTAGACAACTCTTTATTTCCCCTGTTTCTAAGGTTACCTGTAATTAATCCTTCGTTTCGTATGCAAATATTCATGAGTTAGCAAATTATTGTCAATGCATATATCATAAATTGAACCTTGGACGTTCTTCGCAAAACAAAACAGAAAAGGAAAAACAATTGGCAGTTTTAACTGAAAAAGTGATTTTGTATTGATTTTTGAATTTGCCTGTGAATAGGCGTTTATGTACAAAAGGCTGACGTCCTAGTAAGAGAACGCCGCCGAACAAAAGAATTTATACAAATTTTGTACAAGAGAAAATAAAACAGCTGTGTGAAATGAATGATCCCACTGGGTTTCAACTCTGCTATTGCCGTTATATCTCCAGGCGTCTCATCACTTGATGACCTTAGTTGAAGATGAAGCTGACTGATTGATGCCGTCTGAATTTGATGTAGATACCGGATTCTGGATGCAAAGTGATCAATGAGACATAGTATTACGCTTTATCCCTAACTTTTGCCTGGACCGCCCTTTCGGGTTTTCAGTCCACCGGGATACCCATTTTTGCCCAAGCCGCCTTTTCAGGTTTTCGACTTGCCGGGTGTACAGATTTTTTTTCATTTCATCCCTTCATTTTTCTCGAACCCTTTTGGTTCGCCGGGAAGCCCTAACTTTTGCCTAGGCATGTCAGCCTAGCGAGTCTTTTTTCATGCGTAGTATATTTTTACTATGTCTGCATTGGCGGGGTGAGGAAGGTCGTCACCATCCATATTGGTTAGAATCATGGCTCCTCCTGAGAACACATGTTTAACCACAAATGGCCCTTCGTAAGTAGGGGTCTATTTGCCCCTTGGATCACTCTGAGGAAGGATGATTCGCTTGATTACCAGATCCCCAACTTGATACTCTTGTGGTCTGACCTTTTTGTTAAATGCCCTGATCATCCGTTTTTGGTACGTCTGACCATGACAGATAGCAGCAAGCCTCTTTTCATCAATAAGGTTTAGCTGATTAAGTCGTGTCTGGATCCAATCATCTTCGTTCAGATTTGCATCCTTCATTATCCGGAGAGAGGGTATTTGCACCTCAATCGGTAAGACTGCCTCCATACCATAGACCAATGAGAAAGGAGTTGCCCCGGTTGACGTCCTGGCTGAGGTACGGTACCCATGTAGAGCGAACGGTAACATCTCGTGCCAATATTTATAAGTCACTGTCATCTTCTGCACGATTTTCTTAATGTTCTTATTTGCTGCTTCTACAGCCCCATTCATCTTCGGTCTGTAAGGAGAAGAGTTGTGGTGCTGTATCTTAAACTGCTCGCAGAGCTCAGTGATCATCTTGTTATTAAGATTGGTACCGTTGTCTGTAATAATTCTTTCTGGGACGCCGTATCGACAGATCAGGTTATGCCGAATGAACCGTGCCACAACAGTCTTAGTTACCGTAGCGTAGGAAGTCGCTTCAACCCACTTCGTGAAGTAATCAATCGCTACTAGGATGAAGCGATGCCCATTAGATGCCGTAGGTTTAATCTCACCGATCATATCTATGCCCCACATTGCAAATGGCCAGGGCGCAGTCAGAACATTCAGGGGAACTGGAGGAACATGCACCTTGTCTGCATAAATCTGGCACTTATGGCATGTCCGAGAATGTTGGTAGCAGTCAGCTTCCATGGTGGACCAGAAATACCCTGCTCGAAGGATCTTCTTAGCCATAGTGTGTCCACTGGAATGTGTTCCGAAGGTCCCTTCATGTAACTCTTCCATGATCCTTTCTGCTTCAGTCTTGTCCACACAACGCAGTAAGGTCGAATCATGGTTTCGCTTGTACAAAACGCCGTTGCTAAGGAAGAACTTCGCTGCGAACCTTCTCAAGAACTTCTTATCATTGACAGATGCATCTTCAGGATATTCCTGAGCTTCCAAATATCTCTTCACTTCATGGTACCAAGGCTTCTCAGTTACCAATTCAGTCTCGAGATCACAACAGTATGCCGGTTCGTCCAATTTCCAGATGATGATCCGGGGTGCCTCATTATCCTATTTGACCTTGAACATAGAAGACATTGTAGCTAATGCGTCCGCCAGCTGATTCTCCTCTCTCGGGAAGTGTTCAAAGGTTATCTCTGTGAAGTGAGGGATCAAGGTCAACACACATTCTCTGTAAGGAATAAGATTCGGATGTTTCGTATCCCACTCTCCTTTGATCTGATTGATCACGAGGGCGGAATCTCCGAAGACACTCAGAAACTTGATCCTTAGGTCGATCACAGCTTGAAGACCCATGATGCACGCCTCATACTCTGCCATGTTGTTGGTACAGTTGAAACATAGCCGGGCAGTGAGTGGAGTATGAGTGCCTTGAGGGGATATGATGACAGCGCCGATGCCGTTACCCAAAGCATTGGAGGCTCCGTCAAAGTGCATAGACCATCGGGATCCTTCCTCAGGTCCTTCATCCGGTCCAGGTACTTCACAATCAGTCACAATCATGATGCTCTCGTCTGGAAACTCGAAATTCATTGACTGATAGTCGTCTACGGCCTGATGTGCCAAGTGGTCTGCCAATACACTTCCCTTGATGGCTTTCTGAGTTGTGTACTGAATGTCGTATTCCGTCAAGATCATTTGCCATCTTGCTATTCTCCCAGACAGAGCAGGCTTTTCAAATATATACTTTATAGGATCCATCTTTGAGATTAACAAGGTGGTGTGAGTCAGCATATACTGTCTCAGCCGGCGAGCAGCCCATACCAAAGCGCAGCAAGTTTTCTCAAGCAGTGAGTATCGGGTCTCACAGTCGGTAAACTTTTTGCTAAGGTAATAAATGGCATGCTCTTTTCGGCCAGACTCGTCATGCTTCCCCAACACGCACCCCATTGAGTTGTCAAGTACTGTTAGGTATAGTATCAGAGGTCTCCCTTCAACCGGTGGCATAAGGATGGGTGGTTCTTAGAGATACTCTTTGATTCTGTCAAAAGCAGCCTGACATTCATCATTCCAACGTACTACCTGATCCTTCTTCAGCAGCTTGAAGATTGGCTCACAGGTAGCAGTCAAGTGTGAGATGAACCGAGCAATGTAGTTCAGGCGTCCTAGAAAGCCTCTGACCTCTTTCTCTGTCTTTGGAACTGGCATCTCTTGAATATCTTTAACCTTGGCAGGGTCCACTTGAATACCCTTATCACTTACAACGAAGCCTAGCAACTTTCCAGATCTTACCCCGAAGGTGCACTTGTTCGGGTTCAACCTCAGCTTGTACAGTTTCAACCGGTCAAACAACTTCTGCAGATGATCTAGGTGTTCTTCCTCAGTCTGGGACCTTGCGATCATGTCGTAAACATACACTTCTATCTCATGATGGATCATATCATGAAATAAAGCAACCATGGCACGTTGGTAGGTTGCCCCAGCGTTCTTCAGTCCAAAAGGCATGACCTTATAGCAGAAGGTGCCCTACTGAGTAACGAAGGTAGTCTTCTCCATGTCTTCAGGTGCCATCTTGATCTGATTGTAACCTGAAAAACCATCCATGAAAGAGAACACCTTATGCTGAGCTGTATTATCCACAAGGACATCAATGTGAGGTAGGGGAAGTCATCTTTGGGGCTAGCCCTGTTCAGATCCCTGTAGTCGACACACATTCTGACCTTTTCGTCTTTCTTTGGTACCGGCACCACATTAGCAACCCACTGAGGGTAAGAAGTCACTGCAAGGAACCCGGCATCAAACTGTTTCATAACCTCGGCTTTGATCTTCTCAGACATCTCTGGACGCATACGGCGGACCTTTTGCTTGACCGGAGGGCAGTCTTCCTTAGTAGGCAAGTGATGGACTACAATATCGGTATCCAACCCGGGCATGTCTTCGTAGGACCAGGCAAAGATCTCCATATAATCATGTAGCATCTTAGTCAACCGTTGCTTCACGCTGAGCTCTAGGTTGGCACCAATCTTTACCTCTTTTCTGTCTGCTTCAGTACCCAAGTTTATTGTTTCCACTGGCTCCTCGTGTGGTTGAATTGCCCTCTCTTCCTGAAGTAACAGTCTTGCAAGCTCGCCAGGCACTTCGCAATCATCTTCACCTTCGTCTTCGGCTAAGTTGATCGGATTTTCGAAGTCATAACTGGCAGTAGCAGAGTCGTTACCAGTGAGATCCAGAGTGGATTGAAACCTGTATGAGTGAGTGTGTGTAAATACAGCTGTTTTGAAATATATAAGGGAAGGAAAGACAGAAAAGGAGCATAAGATTTGAAATGCGAGAAAACGTCCAAGATTTTTATTCATGATATATGAAATGACAATTTATATGCCCTCACAAATAAAGCCAACGGTGCCTCGGGTAAGACACCGTGCCATAGAGTTTTATTTATTGTTTATTACAAATAACAAAACAAAGAAGTTTATTACTGCGTAACAAAAGTAACAGGAGTATGGTCCTTGGCAATCCAATTGGTCAATCCGCCCTCAGTTGTCGGGTAGATCCAGCTATTGAACTCCGCTTCATCCACTTCATTATCTTCCCCAACAACACTCACTCCTGGATTGGTAATGAGCACAGGAGGTCTTCTGGTCTTTGCCTTCCGCATAGCTTTCTGACCCTCTGCAGTAAAACCCAGTCCAAATTTGTCAGTTTTCTGTGTAAAGTCGGGAAGCCTGCCCCAATTAGTACATTCACCTTTCTGAACCACAGCCCGGGCATCCTTCAGGGAAGCCATCTTCAAAGGAACATCCTCTTCGACCGCTGTTTCTGCTGCTGTTGAAATTGGAAGTACCTCCTCGAAATGCTGAAAGGGGGTTTCAATAAACTCCCCGTCCATCTCAATGTATCTGAAGGAATTCAAATGGCTTACCATATACTCCTCCTCTCCTTGCATAGTGACAATCTTCCCTCTGACGGGGTATTTCAGCTTCTGGTGCAAGGTAGAGGTCACTGCCCCAGCTTTATGGATCCAAGGTCGACCCAGTAGACAAGAATATGATGGACGGATATCCATCACATAAAAAGTAGAGTCAAACACCTGAGATCCCACACGAATAGGAATGTCAACCTCTCCATGAACCATCCTCTTGGAACCGTCAAAGGCTCTGACGATAATATTGCTAGGTTTCAGCTCCAGGCCTTCACAATCCAAACGGTCCAAGGCTTTCTTGGGTAGCACATTCAAGGAAGAGCCAGTGTCCACCAACACATGCGCCAGAGTAGTGCCCCTGCATTCAATAGAGACATGCAGGGCATCATTGTGGTCCCTTCCCTTTGCAGTCAGGTCAGCATCTGAGAAACCCAAACCATTATCTGCTGTCAGATTTGCCACGCAATCAGTAAACTGGACTGCAGATGTCTCCTGTGGCACATGGGCCGTCTTGAGAAATGAGATCAAGGCCTTAGCATGGGCCTCTAAACACAGTAGTAGGGAGAGCATGGAGATCTTGGAGGGCGTATGCCCCAGCTGCTCGACAACATTAAAGTCACTCTTCTTTATTATTTTCAGGATTTCCTCCATCTCTTGTTGGGAGGCCTCAGCATTTATAGGTATTGGTGCCTCCGTCCGGGCAGGCTCGTCTTCAATCCCTTTACCCCGAGCATTAGATGACTCGGCAGCAGGGGAAACAACTTGGTCAGAAACAGGAACAGGTATACTTGTAGGTGTTATTGTAAGGGGTCTTCGAATAGCGGGTGGTGCAATGTCAGGCGAGAAGAGCCTGCCACTGCGGGTAACCTTGGCTGGACCAGTGATATCGCAGATACTGGTGCCAGTGTTGAACTCTTGTTTGATTCCATTCACATACACATCCGCCCCATAGTGCCAGGGGATAGCCTTATCAGATACGTAGGGGAGAGGCCCCAGAACAGTAATAACAACAGGTGTGATAGTCATGATTTGAATAGGCTTCCTTGGGAGAGCCTTGATTGGATTATTGAAGATTGTAACAACAGTAACTTCTTCTACCGGAACCAACTGGACATCGGACTTTTTGAATAGAATCTCCTTGCTATCCATTAGGCCTTGGATGCCTAACTTTAGCAAAGGACAACCAGAGAGAGAAACAGCACAGAACAGGCAACCCTCACTGCAACCCGGAAATAAACCGGCCAGCAGTAGGTCCCTCTTGACAGTCATTAAGGGAGTGGCTAGATCATTCACAGAAACAGCATAAACATCTTCATCAACAACATTTACTCCATGCTGGGGCATGGGAGCAGTCACCACATTCGGCCTCTCAGGTGCTTCAAACTGTATCTCTTTCGCGTCGATAAGGTCTTGCACCTTATTCCTTAATGCCCAACAGTCATCAGTGGAATGCCCCGGGCTATCGGAGTGATAAGCACGGCGGGCATTTGGATTGTATTTGGGGGAGGCAGTATTCACAACTTTGGGGGCCTCTCTGACAGTCACTAAGTTGGTGGATAGTAACTGCGGCAAGATTTGCGACAAAGTCATACTCAAACGGGTGAATTCTCTTCTAGGTCTTTCAGCCCTCTGAGGATTGGTTTGCCGAGGAGCGGCAACAGGCTTAGCAATCATTACCGCACTGACATATTGGCGGCGCTCAGATTTCTCTAGTCTCCTGGAGCCATATACAGCACTAGCCTCCTTCTTGAAGGGTTTCTTCTCAGAACTAGACGATGCGCCCTTCGGAATCTTACCAGACTTCAACCCAGCCTCAATTCTCTCTCCAGTCAGAATAAGATCAGTAAACCTTGCAGATGAGTTACCGATAAGATGGTTAAAAAATGGCCCATATAGGGTCCCTAGGAACATGTCTACCAACTCCCGATCAGTCAACGGAGGCTGCACCCTGCCAGCCATATCCCTCCACTTCTGTGCGTACTCTTTAAAACCTTCACTTGAACCTAACGACATACCCTGGAGTTGGGTACGTGTAGGGGCAAGGTCGGCATTATATTGATACTGCTTATAGAAAGCAGTAGCCAACTCCTCCCAGTTACGAACCTTGGTCCCATCCAGCTGATAGAACCATTCGAGATGAGTCCCTGAAAGACTCTCCTGGAAGAAGTGGATCCACAAGTTCTTATCCACTGAGTACGGTTGAATCTTCCGCACGTAGGATCTGAGGTGTAGCTTGGGACAAGACGCCCCGTCATACTTGGTAAAGGATGGTGCTTAGAACTTACGTGGAATGATCACACCAGTAGACAAACCCAAATCTCCGAAATCCAGCCCAGGCACTTGTTGGATCTCCATAGCATTCAGTCTGTCTTCCAACTGCTTGTAACGGTCTTCCGCAGGAGGATATTGCTCTTCGTCAAAATCAGTCTCGTTGTCGGAGACTACCGGACTAGGACCTTTTTCCCCTTGAGGAGTACCCTTGCCTATAGAAGAACTAGCCTCTTCATTCTGCAGAGTGTTGCCAAACCTTCGGCCCGAGTTAAACAGAATAGTTCTTCTCTTCTTCTTCTTCTCCTTCTTCAGGAGCAGAGCCTTCAGCTCTTCTTGGCCCTGAGCCAAACCCATGATTAATTCCTGAAATTGCGCATTCTGCGCCTGAAGAGCCTTGATGGACATCTCGGTTGATGATGAGTCAGGATTCATGATGATGAAATAAACAGCGAAGAACTGTAAGCAACCTGAAAAGAAGAAAACCTGCTATGCACATGATGAATGATATGTGTTTATGCAATGCATTCAGGGGTTCGAAATTTCAAATTTGTTGTAGACAAAAAAGGAACACACGTTATCATTAAGGAAATAATTGTTCAGTACATCAAAGCCTCATGGGCACAAATTACAAAGCAAATCAATCCCAAAAGACACTACGCATCCTCTTTGGAGCTATGTAGGTGTTGAGATTCCTCTCCTCATGCAATAGGCGGGTGAGCTCCAAGACCTTCTTTTCGCTAGCACGTAGACTGGTCTCAAGAGAATTCCGTTCTTCCTTAAGCTGGATCCAGCTCTTCTGCATCTCTTCCCAGGATGTGGGCATGTAAGGATGCTGAATGATGTAGGACACTTCCCCTTCCAAGACTGGCTCTTTGATCACAGGGAGCATATGGGGATAAGGCATTACTAACTTTTGGGAGCGGGCGCGTACCCACTTGAGATAAGGTTCCAATGGGATGGAGTTCCTGTGCCCCAGTGTCTTACTGTCTATCCTACTTGGCATCCTCCAGGCTCTGATAAATCTCTAGCGAAGTCCTTGTGCATCGTTGTCGAAGTCAAAAACTATGTCAGAAATTAACATGTCATGTGGGCCATCCCTCCGAGCATAACCAAACTGTCTCCAAGCCAGGCATGGGTTGTAAGTAATACCTCCTCTGATTCCAAGTAAAGGAACATTAGGGTACTCCCCGCAACGATCAATGATAGTGACATCCTCTCTGGACCGAGGGCACCAATGTATATCTGCATGTGTAAGAGTCATCAACCGTTGTGACCATCTCAAACCCCGCTCATTCTTCAAGACTGATTGTGGAAGGTGCGAAATAAACCACCTTCCCAGGAGAGGAGTGCAACACATAAGGACACCTCTTTTTCTCATGGTTCGAGTGTAACATGAGTGAAGGATGTCCCCCAGCAATGTAGGTATAGGATTCCTAGACATGAAGATCTGGACAGCACTGATATCTATAAGCTGATCTGGGTTAGGGAACAACACCAAACCATAGACAAGGAGGGCCACAACTTCTTCAAAAGCTTGTAAGTCAAGGGAGTTCCAACATTCATGGGCCTTTTCAAACAGAAACCTGGCTAAGAACCCTTTGATACCACTTCTAACTTCCCAATGTCCCTTGAGGTCAGATGATTGTAGGTGCAAGGCTTTAGCAATCTCTTCAAGCTTGGGTTCCTTTTCTGTACCGTTGTAGGGTAGTTGATCAAGGATAGGGATCTTCAGGAGCCGGGAGAACTCCTCCAATGTAGGTACCAGCTGATAATCCAAGAAGGTGAAACAGTGATGCAGAGGGTCAAAGAACTGGAACAGGACCTTTATCATATCTTCCTCAATGTTGGTATTGACCAAGCTGATGAGTCTTCCATGTCTTTCACTGAATGAAGAGCTCTCGGGAATCCTGGATATAAGCTCCTTAAGTTGAGGAGGGACCCTTACAAGGCTGATTCGAATTGTCTTTCTGCGAACAGTTTCCATGTCCTACAAAACAAGAACAAAGATGAATATTCGAACCCCTGAAATGGTTAGTCAATGCATATGATGCTGGATGATGTCATGATGCTATGATTAAATACACCACAGATATTTACAAAGACAAACATGTAAGGCACACAAGGCACACAAGACAAGCCCTTAGGGTTTAGGCCAGCATGGGGTCTAGGTAGTACCCTCTTGAAGTTGGTGGGTTCAACCTGTCCTATTAGAAGTAACCGGGTTCTAAGGGTCCCAATATCACGGGATTGCTTTCATTGTTCATCGTTTCGATTTAGCCACTGAACTGGCGACCGAAATATTCCAGGAAAGCAACCCTCAATTGAGTGTAGTATCGAGTATCAACCAACCTCGGACTGCACCAAAGTCAGTTATCTCACTACCCTAAAGAGGCCAAGATAGTTCAATTAAGGTTCCTAAGGTCTGTTGATTCTTCACGACACCACGCGGAGGCCCCATACTCTCCTTGACTGAACTCAAGGGTTACCAGTACACACCAAAGTGCCACATCAACGTAGCAGACTATTTCAACCATGTCGGTATACCCCGCACAGTTCCCTCACAGCCTTGTTGCTACTTTCTAAGAAGGTATCCCCCAGATCCGGGTTAGGATCTATAGAACTCCCAAGCAACCCACAATTTTAAAGCAGGCAAGTCAATACAATTGAAAGCACAGTTATGAACTAAGCCCTAAGGTACACCTCACTTTAAGTTTAAGTCCCCAGCAGAGTCGCCAGTTCTGTGATCGGTGGATCTGGAACTGACTGTTTAATGCTGGTTCGCGAAATGTCGCGGAAGCAAGAGTCGCCACCGTCTTTTATTTTCTCCAAATGGAAAGGACAAAAGCACAGAAAAATTCCTTAAAGAGATTGCTCTCGGTTCGGGAGGTAGATTATAGAAAGGGAAGGTGTTAGCACCCTTTCTATCCATGGTTATCCATGGGCTCTTAGATACTTGCTCACTTGTGTTTTCAAAAATGGTTTGTTTGCTTTTCAATTGTGGGTTTTAGAAAAAGTTTCTTTGAAAATTCCAGTTCGACTCTTGTATCGGTCCTCAAGAGTGTTTGAAAAATTGCTTTCGAAAGCTTTTTTGAAAATGTGTTGGTGTGAAAAGTATTTTTGATTCGTTTTTGAAATTTAGAGCAAGCATCTACGAGAACCTACCTACCCTAAGGAATTCGTCTGTGTAAATGTCCTTTAGAGTATTGCCATCCCACCATTGAGAGGTAGGTAGCACCACCATTGGAGGTATTCGGGTCAATTCGAGGTTCGGGGCATGGTGATCACCAGAGCAATGGGAAGACACCTTAGAAGCTACCCTCATGCCAGGTTCCCGGATCATGAGGACTTACTAAGACATCCTCTACTCGACGATCACCTTTCGAAGGCAAGGCAACAGTGAGGCGTACCCTAGGGGTGGTGTGTGATTCGTGTATTGTTTTTCAGATATTTTGTCTTGTCATGTATTGGTGATCTATGCGTTTGTTTTTTATTTTTGTCATTCATTCTTTCATGCATTTATTTAACAGTTAAGAAAGCGCGGAAAGGTAAAATTCTAAACTATTACAAAGGCGCGGGTCCACATCGCCAAAATTTCCAAGACCCGAATTGACAGAAAAATAAAGAAATAAGGTAAAGTGCGAAAGATAAATGTTTACACGGCTTTGGGAGAATTACATAAATAATTAAAAGAAAAAGAAATAAATACGCGAATTGAATTAAAACTGGAAACGAGGGCGTTGGACCCTTTTTAATGAAATTAAATTAAATTGTTTAAATTAATGAAATTAAAATGAAAAGAAATTGTTTTTTGAGATTTTTGTATTTATAGTTTTTTTTTAAAGAGAATTAAATTAAATCAACTAATTAACCCTAATTCTACAACTTTTATTTATTAAGAAAAAATATTAAAGTTAAACCTAAATTAACCTAATTAATTAAAGCAATTTGATTTACAAAAATAAATAATTAATTATTAGTGAAAAGAAAAGAAAAAGGATAAAAAATTAATACAAACCCTAATTCTACAAATTTTAAGTTTATTAGAAAAATATTAAGATTTAAACCTAAATTAAAAACTAAAATCAATCAATGATATTTATTTACAAAAAATAACATTAAATAAAAATACTTATTTTTGTCTTTTTTTTCTGATTTTATATTGTTTTTATGTTTTTTATGAAAATATTAAATTTAAGGAATTAATTAAAAAAAACAATAATTGAAATAAATAAAATAAAGAAAAGAATGAAAATTCAAACCATGGGGGGTCTGTCCCCATTTGGAGGTTTTGTTAGCATTGCTAGCCCAAGGTTTTTAAGGCCTTATTGACTTTTCTACGTTCCCATATGCATGGTTGACTAAGGCCTATGATGTTCTTCAAGTTATGCCCCTTGGATTGATCTCAGCCAGCACGTGGAAGGCCTGGATGTGGAGAGTATGGTGGAATTCTGGGAGTAAGCTACACACAAACACAATTAGAAAAATAATATGGAATGGGAGGGGGACCTGGGGCTCGAACCCAGGTCCCAGGGATTACCAGTGATACACTTTGCCAACTGCTCCACACGCGCCTTTTGGTTATTATATGGAAAACAAATAATATAAGATAAAATAAGCGTTAGTGCTCCTTTTAGCGCGAAAATTCAAATCCTCCAATCGTTGCCTTACACCTCATTGTCTTCTTCCTCGTTTTGTTCTTTTCCTGAAAATATAAAAGGGTTAGCGGGGGTTTTAAACCCCCCCAAAATATGCGTTTTCCAGTAATAGCGATTAGGCCGTCTTGGAGTATAAATTAGGCGCGAGGGTTCTATTCAGATCGTCCAAGCTTCTTGAATCCAAACATGGCACTGAGGTTCTCTAATTTTACAGTATTTGGAAACGCCCAAATTAGAACTTGAAAAACCCTAATAATCGTCCATGGCAATTCTTCATACAATGCATAAAAACTCAATTCAATCACATGGTTAGTTTCAGAATCATCCAATTAGTGTGAATCCATGAAAAAAATGCAATGAATATGCTTGAATATTAAAACACGATTATGAAAAAAATGTGAAAAAGTTTGAATCCCCTATACCGATTCTGGGCGTTAGAGTTGATGTTCTTGATTGGAATAGTCTCCTGGTCACCTTGGCAAGCTAATGGAATGATTATTTTGGCTTGAATCGCCCTAAAACCTAGTTTTCAGTTTTCAATTTCTTGGCAAAAACTCAAGTTTTGTTCTTGGTGTATGGCGCAGCTGGGAGGTTATGGGCACGAGGGTTTGCATCAATATATACATGTGAATGATTAGGGTTAAGAATTTGATCAAAAAAATCCATGAATTGATGAAGAGATATTTGATTTTTATGGCATAAGTTTTCAAATCTTTTTTCATGCAAACTTGGTTCAAATCATGTCCAATTATCAAGATTCTTTCCATATCTGATTCTGCACGAAATCTTAAGCCTATTCCATGCACAAAAAGATTTAAAACATTAGGTTTTGTATTTTTCACCTATTTATTTTAATTAAATGAATTATTAATAATTAAAAATCCAAATAAATAAATAAAAATGATAAAAACTTCCCTTTGGGCCAAATGGTCGTGTCCATGCTTAGGATGATGATTCTTGGAAGAAAAAGAGGCCCATTAGCATTTTTAGGTCATTTGAAGCAATGTTGACTTTTCAAAATATCCAAAAATTTCCCAACTTCCACAAAGCATAACTTGCTCAATTTTTAAGCTTTGCTCATGTTATTGGACATTTTGGAAAGGACTGTGAGTCCTCTAACCAATGTCTTTGGTCCCATGTCATTTTGATTTACCAATCTCAAGTTATGGCCTTTGACTTAAAGTCCCTTTTTGTTGACTTTTGAAAATGACCTATAATGTTGAAATTGATAACTTTTTGTGAGAGCATTTCTTGGACTTGAAGTGTGAAGAGGAGTTGTAGGAAATGTCTTTATCTTCAAAATGAGATTTGGATGGAAATTTTCTGATAATCCATGTGGAAGTTATGCCTTGGTCAAGTTACAGTTGACTTTTTCAACTGTCCAAATATGGAAACTTTTGCATCTTGAGACTTTTTGAGCCAAGCTTTGATAATCATGATCAAGAATTGATCAAATGATGTTTGTGGCTTCAAAATGAGATGTTGACCAAAAATCTGAACTTTTGACTGTCAAATGACCATTTTGCCCCTGCAGTTGACTGTAGTGCAATTAGGGTTTTTGACTGTGCAATTTTGTGCTGTAAGTCTTGAAACTTGGTATGAAGATGCTTGACCATGTTTATAAGCATGTGGGACTTGATTGGACCCTTGGAAACTTCATTTTCTTTGTCAGAACCAAAACCCTAATTTTTGACTGTTAGGAGGCCCTTGAACTGTGCAACCCTTGGGGAATTTTGAAGCTTTGATTTTGCAAATCTTGAAGAATATGGGATGGCAAATTTTGGGGTACAACAGTTATCAAGAGAGTTTTCTCTGGCGGTGCCATGATGCTGACTACCATAGATGGTGAAGATTTCCCACATCCTATAAACGCGAACATAGTTAAAAAATACTATGCATAAGAGACCCGTTAGGTTGACATACCTAGGCAAAATAAGGGCATCCTGACAAACCAAAAGGTTTGGGCAAAAATTAGGGATATATGAAAAAGATTTTACACTCGGAAAGTTGAAAACCCGAAAGGGCGACTTGGGAAAAAAAGGGTATCCTGGTGGACTGAAAACCCGAAAGGGCGGTCCAGGCAAAAATTAAGGATTAAAAGCGTATGACTATGTCTCGTGGAATCAACACAGTCAATTTTATCACCAAGGTCCAAGTTTAAATGGTCCAAGATCAATCCAATCAACTTCTATCAACGGCAAGGGACATTCGAAGACATTGGGGCAATAGTATAGTTGGAAGGCAGTAAGATCATTTCACATGGCTATTTGTTTTCATTCTCAATTTTGTTTTCCTTTCGACCGATTTAATCTTACTAGGATCTCCGTCTCTATGTACAAAAACGCCTATTCATGGGAAAAATATAAATACAAATATACTTTGAAGTGCAAAATTTATGTCTTTGTTTTGAATACAAATTTGTCCAATGACTAAAATTGAATGAACATATGCATATGAACATAATTAAAGTTGTTTGGCACATATGACTTAAGCAGTAATAGGCACTTCTTTAAATAAATAGGGAATACCTTCACAGAGTTATTCCATTAACATCCTCCTCAACAAAGTTACTCACAAAGTTTCTTTGCATAGGATAATCCCCGACCAGAGTCTCAATCTCTTGGCAGCTCTCTCTCCAGCTAAGTCAATTTTTACAAGTTGAAGCCTCGTGGATCTCTTCCTAAAAGAAACTCACTTCCCCAACAGTACTTCCCCAACAAGGTTTACTTCCCCAACAAGGTTTATTTCCCCCAACAGGTTTTATTTCCCCAACAACAATCGAGGAACCACAAAATTCCTCAGCCGAGTACATCCTCCCCAACTGAGTCTGTATTCCCCCGGCATAGTCCATCCTCCCCAGCTGAGCCTGTTATTCCCCAGCTGTGTATATCCTCCCCAGTTGAGTCTATCCTCCCCAAGCTGCATTTGTCTTACCCGAATGAGTCTACACTCTCCAGTTTGAATTTTCCTTTCAGATTATTGCAAATCATAGGGCCATAACCCCTGATCCCCAGTAAAGCCATCAGCAAAGCCTTTACTATTTCCAAAAAGATACTATGAAACCTGGACCCGACCAGATATTAGCACAATTTTCAAGTTATTACTGAAGCCTGGACCCGACCAGATAATAGTTTGAATTCTTTAATTGCTGAAGCCTGGGCCCGACCAGATAGTAGTTTAATTCCTATAAAATCATTAGCAAAACTCCTCTTCTCCAGTAGAGTTTGCCACTATCCCTAGTGAATTACTGAAACTTGGACCCGACCAGATAACAATTTGAGTATCTGAAACCTAGACCCGACCAGATAACAGTTGATCTCAATTTCAAGATACTATGAAACCTGGACCCGACCAGATAATAGTCTAACTCTTCAAAGATATAGAAGAACCTGGACTCAACCCAACCAAGGTTTAACTTCTTTTCCCCAATAGAGTTTGACTCTGCCCTAACAAATTACTGTGAAACCTGGATCCGACCAGATATCGATTTTCAGTTTCATCTTTTCAAGCAAGTTGTTGTGAAGCCTGGATCCGACTAGATAGCAATTACCCTCAGAGATTCGTTGTGAAACCTGGAAACTGACCAAAGAACAACTAAATCCCCAAACAGTTTATGGTGAAACCTGGACCCGACCAGATAGCAATTGACCGCATCAACCTTAGAAATCCGCAAAGCCTGGACCCGACCAGATAACAGTTATTCAAACAATTTATTGTGAAACTTGGAGCCCGACCAGATAACAACTAACTATGATCCTCAGAGAGACACTATAAAGTCTGGACTCGACCAGATAATAGTAAAACTTTCCAAAAACCATGAAAGCTGGACCCGACCAGATAATAGTTACCACTTCAAGTTACTGCGAAGCCTGGATCCGACCAGATAACAGTTAACTTCTGTATCCCTAGCAAGTTGCTGTGAAGCCTGGATCCGACCAGATAACTATTCAATTTCAAGAAAATTTTCTGCAAAGCCTGGAATCCGACCAGATAACAGTTAATTCGTCTCTTCCCCCAGTAAGTTGCCGTGAAGCCTGGATCCAACCAGATAGCAGTGGACTACTTCATCCTCAGCAAATTGTGAATCTTGGATCCGACCAGATAACAGCTGACATTCAAGAGATATTCTCCAGTGAAAGTATCCTTTTAATAAAGTTTGAAGATATGCATATTCTTCATCCCCAACGACAATCAGGGATTCAACCCCCCAAAATTTCCTCAGCAGCAGTCAGGGATTTATTTTCCTGTACAAAAACATACATCTCATATTCATACATCATAGCATGTACATACCATATGCATTTAACATAATACCACATCTGGTGAACATCATGCAGGCATCCATATTTTACTAACTCTTTTTATCACAGGTAAAAAATCAAGTTTTAGTATAAATCAACAAGAGATTTGTGTTGATACTTCTTCCAGTATTTACCAACATTCCTCCAAATGGCATCTATAAGCCCATTCACCATCCATCTTCAAGTGCAAATTTCTGGGCACTCTAGTGTTCAATCATCTTTCACCTTCAAGTCACGAATGGTGGATCCGCCAATCTAACTCTTCATGTTTAAGAAGATTGAACAGGGGCAGTTGTTGTACCCCAAAATTTCCCCTGTCATTTATCAAGTAATCTCTTACAAGATCTCCTTCGATTCAATACTGCATTAGGTTTGATCAGCTCAAGACATCTCTTTAAGCATTGACGACCAAAATTAGGGTTTGGGATTGCACAAGGATAATTGAACTTTAAATGCTTCATATGACTTTAATGGATCATTATGGACCCCCAAGATTACTCATGTCAAGTTTCAAGCCTTGGATCACACTTTTGCTCAGTCAATTGAGCACTTGACCTAAAAATAAGTTATATTGGGGAAAAAGTTAACTATGGCCAATTTACAGTCAAACTTCATAATTTTTTATCCAAGTCAATATTATAAACTCATATGTATCATTTGATCAAGTTTGGACCATAACTCCTCAAGAAATTTGATCAAATCATCAAAAGAGCAAAATGGTCAAAATTAGGGTTTTGACTGAGAAAGTGCAATTTCTGATTTTAAACCTAGCAAATGATCAATTGGTTTGAAGCATGGTTTCAAGATTTCAATTTCATCGTTTTGAACTAATGGCATGACCTAAAACATTGCTCAAGATCAATTGGATTGATAGTAAATTCTCACTCAACTGATCAAAAGTCAACTGTACACTAAAAAGTCAAACTTTGACTTTTTGGTCAAAATCCAATGTCAAAGATCACAATTCATCAAAACATGTCAAAATATGAAACTTATTCATCAAGAAATAAAAAAAGTCAATATTTCATTTTGAAAAGTCAAAGTTTTCTAATTTAGAAATTTTTCTAAGTGTTTAAAACTTCATGTTTTTTCACAACTTTGAGTAAATTTTTTCACCATGATGCAAGAGGATTCAAAAGAAACTTTTAACATGAAAGTTGTAGATCTCCATGATATATACAATATTTCTTTACACAAATTCTTCTAAAAATTCTTGGATCTCAAGTTATTAATTCATAAAGTCATGGTCTTGAAATTGAACACTTAGTGAAATTTTGCCCTAGTTTTGGTCAGGATTTTGACCTAACTTCATGGTACTTTTTCATATATTTCCAAAGGGAATTTTAAAAAGTGATTCAAATAGGGGTTGCAGAGAACATTAAAAGCTTTACAAAATGTCCAAGAACTCCTTGAGATCATTTGTGATCAAAGAGAATCGAAGAGATGAAGTTAGGGTTTTCAAACTTAAATTACAAGCCATTTCATGATGAACAAAAATTCAAATCCAAGCCTAGGCTGCATAATCTTTGTTTTTCAGTCCTCAAACTTATTTTTAACTCCATAATTAAATATTTACACAGCTGATAGAGCTTTAATTCAAGCACTTGAGCCTTTATCCAAGTTACATTTCCATTTATGGCACAAAGTTGTCATTTCCATTTTGATAAAGCACTACTTTTGCAATTGTCAACTTCTTGAGCTTTTCACTTGTTCTTTCTGCACACACAACCCCTATAAACTAAAAGCTAAGTGTCTAAAGCCTCTTTGAGCTCAGAACACGCTTGTACAACACTTTGAGTTTTGTCCTCTCACTTTTCTTCAAAAGCAAACCATATAGCCAAAAGGCTAGAACTCAGAAACCTTGAGTGCATTTGATCTCTAACCTTTTCCATACATACACACAAGTATATTGCAACATAACACACGAATGCTAAGACCCCAAAACACTCCCAAGCACTCTGCAACTCAGAATCTACCTTAACTTGACTGTTTTGAACCTCACATAGTCATCTCCAAATCCACTCGTGCATATTGAGTTTTAACCATCCAAACACTTAATATACATCATATCAAAGTGATCCAGACCCCTGTTTCTTGATTGTAACTCCTCCATCACCATCCACCATTTCCAAATTTGAAGCTTGCAACTTGACTTGAGTTGAGATTTTCAGCTATCCTCAAAGCAAAGTAGGAGTTGGAACATACTCAAGGAGGTCCAGGCAAGCTACAAAAATCATCAGGCCATCACAAAGGTTGCTCAAACTCCATACACGACTCCAGCTGCAAGAGGTAAGTTTTCAAACTTCTATATCTTCATACAGGCATCATTTGATTTTGATTTGTGAAGATAAAATGTATATACCTTTGTCATGAAGTTGTACATATCCATAGTTTGCATTTATATGGCCTGAGCTTAGAGAATTTTAGAGTTGAAGTTTTCTGAAATTTTTAGGTTTTGAATTAGGGACAGAAAAATTCTCATTCATCTTTGACTGTTAGCTTAAGTTATTTACATGGTTGGATTCGTGAGAAGAAATGCCATAACTTTCATGTTTGAACTTTACATTTTTGTTGAGAGATGAAGAAGATACAGGTCCTTTGGCTGGAGGTTGAAGATGAAGTGTAATCAGGGCGTATTTTGTGTTATGTATTTATCCTTTCACACAAGTTAACGGATGTATCACCACCTGTTTCCAGTGATTTCTGGTAAACAACCGCTAGTCTTCCAAACTATCGAATAATCTTTATTAACGCTACTCAATCTCTTTGGTAACTCACAGGATCGACTAGATTGATCCTAGGACTCCTTGGATATTAAGGTTACTCTCACAATCGAACAATTATTCATGGGTGCTATTGTACAAATGTTTGGTTTATTTCGATCCCTCTCTCTAAGAGTTTAAAAATGTGGTCAAAATGTATGTGAAAACTAAGTTATACGAATAATTGCTAATTGCAATGCTGATTGAAAAGACATATAAAACTGTATGGAAAATGAAGTAACTGGTTTCGACCCATAAAACATTTAACACAAAAGGTTTCTGGAATGTGGAAGTTTGAAATGTGAAGAAAGCGTTTAATGCAAGAAATCTAGAAATGACTTTAAGTGAAAGTACATGTTTGAAGAATAATACTTGAAAGTAAAGGTATTGAGAGCGTAAAAGTTCTCTGAAATATAGAGTGCTCGAAATATAAAGAAAGCAGTAAAATGTAAAACTTTGAAGAAAAGACTTTGAAATGAAAAGACAGTAGATAAAGAAACTTGCAAATGTTATTCGACAGAAAGAAAAAGAAGGAAAGTGCTGGAAATAGTAAAAAGGCTTTTATTAAATTAGAAATACATGGTGTTATCATACATACATTTCTCTTGCATTCGTTTCCCTTGCCATGTGGTAGTTTGAATGTTATTGAGTATTTTGTATAACAGATATGACACACTGAAATCCTAACACTAAGACTTCTATTTATACTAACTCGACCCTAACGGTCTCGCTACAAGATCATGCCACGTTTCGAACATGCAAGACAATGCTCCTTTCATCTTTCCACGTGTCCCCAAATGCTCCAACACATAACTTTCAAACTTTGAAAGTCCCGCTTTCATTTAAATTTTAAATGCTTTGGTGTTTCTCTGTTTCGAACGCTCTTCTCAGACCTAGCTTCGCTGCTGTTTCGAGACCCCTTTGGATACGCTCCCACGATCACCGTTCGAAGCTTCAAGCTTTGACACACTCATTCGAAACATTGCTTCTGCAATTTCGAAACGTGGTGTTTTAATTCCATTTCGATCAGAACTTCTAGCTTTTTTTTGAATTCTAAATAACACTATCAAAATCTTCAGCCAACAAATTGCCCCTTTAAAATATGTATTTCGATCTCTCTGAGAAATGCCTATTTTAAACATTTATACAAGATTTTGATAGGATTTTCGAATCATTATAGCATTTAATGCGTTTGACCCTAGTCACATCAATCATAGCATCCTTTGGGTACCTTAACCGCCCAGAGTCACTTCACAGCATGGTGCAGTTATAAGTAATGATTGTTTTTAAAATCACGCCTATTACCTATATCAACTTCTCACCACCTCTTCATCACACCAATCCATGATCTCCACGTATCATACTTTCACTCGGTGGACGCTTAATCTTCTTATTATAAAACGTCAATTTAACCTTCCTTTTTCCTTCTTTACACTCTAAACCTTTCAAATTCTGGAATTTTACTCTTCTTCTCTCATAAACAATCTAAGCTCTCAAACAACAAAAATGTCTTCTTCCACATCATCCCAACTCAAGAAAGTCTCCAAGAAGAAAGGAAAAACTACAGGAGCAACTATGGAGAGTAAAATCGTCACCATTCAAGGCCAATCTGCTCTTGCTCCTCAAATGATTTCCAAAGAAAAAGAAATGCTGTACGCATCACAGGTACTCATCCCTACCCATGTTGCTGGTAAGAGGTT
This sequence comes from Vicia faba, assembly GCA_948472305.1. NCBI lineage: Eukaryota > Viridiplantae > Streptophyta > Magnoliopsida > Fabales > Fabaceae > Vicia > Vicia faba. The sequence goes on from OX451741.1 coordinate 271,988,862, forward strand.
AGCCTTAAATGGCCCTCTTACAGTTTTTGAAATACTAAAGGACACCAGGACCATTTTTCCCGTGTGTTATAACTTCAAACCTTTATTCAACAAAATGGATGCCCCTAGGGCAGTAGAATCTCTTAATCCGAATACCACAGAAACCTCAACTGTTTATCCTAAGGACCCATTTATCTTGGATTATGTAAAAAGCAATTTTAAACCATTCCGATCTTGCCCTACTGCTGATGTTGCTTATCAAAACTGGTTCACGAAAGTAGAAGCCAAAAAATCCCAGCAATGGGAAGAACTAGGCATTTATAACCTTATTAAGCTATCGAAACCTGGATTCACCTATAGTCATCCTCTGCTATTTGCGTCCCTCTATTTCTGGGATAGTACCTACAACACTTTCCATCTTCCAGGTGGAATGATCACCCCAACCTTCTTCGATATAGCAGCCATTACTGGGCTGTCGCCAGTGGGGGAAACTTATGTTCCTGACAATGAAGAGCACTCAAGCATAATTGACTTCGAAGTCAAGTTAGCCAGCTTCTCCAAATTTATTGGCCATTATCATGCTGAAGGGGATAATGTGTCTGACACAGAGCACATTGCTTTCTTAACCCTGTGGCTGTCTAGGTACGTTTTCTGCAGTAGATCCCTGCAGGTAGCTAGTAGGTTCATTCCTTTAGCTAGGGATTTACATGAAAATCGCAAAGTGTGCCTAAGTGAATTACTCTTAGTTGACCTCTATGAGAGCCTGAGGTCAGCTGTTTCGAGCCTCAAATCCCACACTTCCAAAAACATTCTCTTAGCTGGCCCATTTTGGTTACTTCAATTATGGCTCAACGCCATGTTCGAACCTTCTTTATCAACCGCCAACACCATAGATGAACAAGATTCAGAAATAAGTGATAGGATAGTCGAAGGCACTAGGCTTCGCAGACTAACCCCTAATGATGACAAGGACGACTTCAAGGTTCAATTTTCGAAGTACATCTTGATACTCTCAAAAAGACATAAGTTCGAAGAGAGCATGGCGCCCTTTGCTTCGAGGGCTCATGGACCTTCTTGGTTCACCATGGCTCTCTCAGAAGCCATCAAGAGTAAGGAAATCCAAGATGTGTGGAGAGCTTTCTTGCTTCCTAGACTTATCTCTTCAAGGATAACCCCAGCTAAGAACCAAATTCTTCTCTTTGCCTACCAACCAAACTTCGTTTCGAGGCAGTTTGGCCTATGCCAACTGATTCCTGAACCTTTGTTCCAAACTGAGAGCGCCATCACATCTGGTCGAACTTTCAAGGCAAGGGAAGCCAAGATCCAGCAAGAACAATATCAGGGCTTCGCCCAATTTGAACTGATAGCCTTCGAACCTACCCATCTCGCGGCCAAAGGATTTCTGGAGTGGTGGATTAAGTTTTATCAAACTTGTATGTTCGATACACTTACTATTCGACAGAAACTAATTGATGCCTTCGATGTGCAGGTACCAGCAAAGAAAGGTATGTTTACTCATGCCAAAGAAATAAAAGCTTTTCAAAATTACTTCGAAACTACTTACGACCCCACACGCTTGGACTCCACTGTGCATCAAGCGGCTGAGACCTTGAAGGAAAAATTTAAACAAAAAGTTTCTAAGCTAAAACTTCCTTCAGGGCTGTCACCTGAGGATAGGTATAGGTTGGCATTCGAAATGCATCCACCTAAATTTCCCAGATTACCTACCTCAGAACTGGCTCTGGCTTGGTTTCCCCCATATCCATGGTGGTTTACTTGCAAAGAGATGTTCAAATATCTTCAAAGGAAACCAAAGCCATCTGAGACTGTGACATGGGCTCGACACTGGCTTCATGATTTCCCAGGACATCTTCGATATGACCTTTCTGCCATGTCAATTAAATCTGATCAAGGCACAGGTGCGAATGCTTGGGAAAAACTCCCAAATATCTTTTATTTTCCAAATCTTTAACCTTTGCTTTAAATGTTTTGATTTTCAGCTATCAGGATAAAGACTGCTGCCTCGAAATCGAAGGAAGGGAGTGCCTCTCAAACCTCCATTGAAACTACTGAAAAAGCTAATCCACCCGAAACGACTACTACTGCTGCAACTACACCAACAACAACAACGCCAACAACAACAAGTGCCCCGATTCCAACGGTAATCACTTAGTTTTTTATGCTTCGAATTCACTCAATCCTTTTATATCTAACTTCGTTAAAATTCGTTCAGACCAACAAGCTTCCCCCCACTACTCCCAAGAAGCGGAAACCAAACACCACTGGGGAAGATCTGACTGCTGGAGGAAACTCAAACACTGCTTCGAAGAAGAAGCTAAAGAAAGCTACACCCAAAAGTACTGTTCCTACTAGTGTCTCTGGACTCGACTCTAGGGATGCTGCTCCCTTACCAAAATCCAAAAATCCACCTTCGACCTCCAACCCACAGTTGGAACGCATAGCTAGTAACCTCTCTTCTGAGGGCCCACAGGTAAATCGAACTTCTTTAAAAATGTTTAACTTCTTATTACCTTGGGGAGTGTCATCCTCTAACATTTTGCTGCTCCTTGCAGAACATCCTGAATCCCACTTCTACTATTTCGACCTCACCGTCCAGGGCTGCTGTTCCGCTTAACTCCTCTCCTCAATGAGATTCCAGCAATTTGGTCCAAAACAAAGGTTCTTCCAACGTGGCGGTTTTGGCTGGAACTTCTGAGCAGCCAGATGACCAAGGTACCTCCATTCCTCTGAAAGAGGTGAACGAAACCATACCTCAAACGTCTGCAGAGGATTCACAAAGGGTTCTTCAAAAGTCCCCTCTTGAAACTCTTCAAGAGGATCCAAAGGATACTCAGACTGAAGAGGAAAAAGCTGATTCTGGGCAAGGATTCGAAGAATCTGCAGACGAAGAATCTGAGGAGGAAAACGCCAATGATGGGGAAAACGACAATGATGGTTCGACTGCCGGGACGGAGTCTAATGCACATAGCGGTGAAAAGGATGGTATCGAAGTGGTAGATTTGGACGAGGATGAAGAAGACCAGGAGCACGAAGCAAATGAAGGGGATGGTGATACAATCAACGAAAACCCAGAGGTTGAAACAAACGCGGTTCCCCTACGCGTGGAATTCCCCCAATCCTCTCCGTCTCGAATGACTGACGAGGAACTGGCACTTCTGAGGCGAAATGACCCTATTGGGTACATGAAGGCAAAGTTGGCCCAGAGGGACATCCCACTCGCTAGGGCTGGCACAAGTTCAACCAGCTATCCTCTTCCCACAGATGAAAGAGTTGTTCTTCTCAACAAAATTAGGAGAACTATTCTCAATGTGGATATCTTCGAAGTGCTTAAGCAAGATAGTACTGCTTGCTATACTATGAAGGAGCTGCTTACAAAGGTTAATCTTTCCAACTGCTCTTTGCCAGTTAGTACTCTCTTGTTTGATCTTCAGAATTTGCTGGACAACGTAACTGGCTATCTTCTCCAAGACGAATCTGCTGCCAAGAAGGTTCACGAGAAACGCATTGCTATGGATGCCGCCTATGAACAAGCTTCGAAGCTTTCTCAAGAAGCTGAAGATCAGGCTATGCATCTGAAGCAGGCAAAAACTGAATATGAGGCTCGAGCTGAGTCCATTCTTATTTGGGAAAGGCAGATTCTGGAACTTCAGCAGAAAGTTAAGGAGGCTAAGGAACAACAACTAGCCTTCGAAACTAATCCTGTAGGTAACCAATTCGAAGAGCTTCTCAACCGGGGGCTTGCAGAAATGGAGACTGCAGAACAACTTAAAGGAGAAGTGGCAACCTTGGAAGGTGCCAGGCGGTTTGCTCAGCAGAAACTTGAAACATTTCGAAGTACCTTTAATCGATTGAAAAATAATGTTTATTTCTAGATTTTTTGTCTATCTGACCATAACTTTGGTTCTTTCAATGTAATATTCGAACAACGCCATTTTGGCATTCTTATCTTGCCATCTTGGCTTTTTTTATAATATTTTGTTTACGTTGTTACTATTCGAATTTCCCGCAGGCTTGGTTTATATTTCTTTAAATATTTCCCATTAACCTTTAGGACACGTTTATCATCCAAGAGTTCTTCGACTTCGTAGGCATTGTTTGAGAAAACTTTTAATACTCGAAAAGGTCCTTCCCAATGAGGTGACCATTTACCTAATGCTTTGTTCTTCTTATCCATAGGCAATATGACTCTCCAAACCAAGTCATTAATAACGAATACTTTTTTCTTCACCCTCTTATTGTATGTTCTGGCCACTCTTTCTTTTTGCCTCATCAAAATCTCCAACGCACGTAATCTAATTTCGTCCAATTCAACTAATTCATTCATCATCATTTCCCAATATAACGCGGCTGGAATTTCGTTTTGTTTCTGTATTCGAACTGATTGCAGATGAATTTCTACTGGTAGCACTGCATCATGGCCGAATGTAAGTTGGAAAGGAGTAGTGTTAGTGGCTTCCTTTGGAGATGTTCTACAAGCCCATAATACTTGGTCCAGAGTTTTGTGCCAATTTCTTGGCTTCTTGCCAATATGCTTCTTGATTAATCCTATTATTACTTTGTTTGCCGCTTCGACTTGTCCGTTTGCTTGAGCATAATATGGTGTTGAAGTTAGCAATCTAAACCCCATTTCTTGGGCAAATCCTTGCATCTTTCTACCAGTAAATACAGAACCTTGGTCTGTAGTTATACTTTCTGGTAATCCAAACCTATAGATAATGTGCTTTTGTATAAATTCGATAATTGCCTCTTGATCAGCAACTACCAAAGGTATAGCTTCGATCCATTTGGTAAAATAATCTACTCCTACCAAGATATATTTCTGACCTTTGGACGAAGCAGGATCTTATTTGGGAAAGGCAGATTCTGGAACTTCAGCAGAAAGTTAAGGAGGCTAAGGAACAACAACTAGCCTTCGAAACTAATCCTGTAGGTAACCAATTCGAAGAGCTTCTCAACCGGGGGCTTGCAGAAATGGAGACTGCAGAACAACTTAAAGGAGAAGTGGCAACCTTGGAAGGTGCCAGGCGGTTTGCTCAGCAGAAACTTGAAACATTTCGAAGTACCTTTAATCGATTGAAAAATAATGTTTATTTCTAGATTTTTTGTCTATCTGACCATAACTTTGGTTCTTTCAATGTAATATTCGAACAACGCCATTTTGGCATTCTTATCTTGCCATCTTGGCTTTTTTTATAATATTTTGTTTACGTTGTTACTATTCGAATTTCCCGCAGGCTTGGTTTATATTTCTTTAAATATTTCCCATTAACCTTTAGGACACGTTTATCATCCAAGAGTTCTTCGACTTCGTAGGCATTGTTTGAGAAAACTTTTAATACTCGAAAAGGTCCTTCCCAATGAGGTGACCATTTACCTAATGCTTTGTTCTTCTTATCCATAGGCAATATGACTCTCCAAACCAAGTCATTAATAACGAATACTTTTTTCTTCACCCTCTTATTGTATGTTCTGGCCACTCTTTCTTTTTGCCTCATCAAAATCTCCAACGCACGTAATCTAATTTCGTCCAATTCAACTAATTCATTCATCATCATTTCCCAATATAACGCGGCTGGAATTTCGTTTTGTTTCTGTATTCGAACTGATTGCAGATGAATTTCTACTGGTAGCACTGCATCATGGCCGAATGTAAGTTGGAAAGGAGTAGTGTTAGTGGCTTCCTTTGGAGATGTTCTACAAGCCCATAATACTTGGTCCAGAGTTTTGTGCCAATTTCTTGGCTTCTTGCCAATATGCTTCTTGATTAATCCTATTATTACTTTGTTTGCCGCTTCGACTTGTCCGTTTGCTTGAGCATAATATGGTGTTGAAGTTAGCAATCTAAACCCCATTTCTTGGGCAAATCCTTGCATCTTTCTACCAGTAAATACAGAACCTTGGTCTGTAGTTATACTTTCTGGTAATCCAAACCTATAGATAATGTGCTTTTGTATAAATTCGATAATTGCCTCTTGATCAGCAACTACCAAAGGTATAGCTTCGATCCATTTGGTAAAATAATCTACTCCTACCAAGATATATTTCTGACCTTTGGACGAAGCAGGATTTATTTCGCCTATCAGATCTAATGCCCATCCTCTGAATGGCCATGGTTTGATGATCGAATGCAGCTCACTTGCAGGGGCGTGTTGAATTCCTGCATGTTTCTGACATTCCTCACATCCTTTCGCAAAGTCTATGCAATCTTTGAGCATGCTAGGCCAATACAGACCATATCGAAATAGCAACCATTTCATTTTATGGCCTGCTTGGTGTGCCCCACATGCCCCATTATGGACTTCAGACAATGCTAAATATGCCTCACTTTCTCCTAGGCATTTCAATAAAACACCTTCTTGGGTCTTTTTGAACAATTCGTTCCCCATGAGGAGATATGACAATGCTCTATATTTTGTTTTTCTATCTACTTTTAGAGTTGGGTCTGCTAAATAACTCTTTAATGGACTTCGCCAATCTGTATCTGACAAAGTATTTATGGCTAGAATTTCGAATCCCTGTTTCTCGGCATATCCCAATCTCATACTTTCCAGATCCGATGGTGTGAATCTAGTAGCCATAACTCTTCCCCTTATTTCGACCAAATCCTTAAGATTCTTGGTAGATACTCTATAACCTGAAGCCAACTGTGCTAAGTCATTTGCTTCTTGGTTTTCTAATCTTGGTATGTGTTGAATATCCATGTATTCAAACTTTCTCAATAGCCTATTGACTATGACGAAGTATATCATTAGATTTTCCTTTATGCACTTATATTCTTTTGTGATTTGTTTGACCACCAACTCAGAATCTCCTTTAATTTCGACTCTGGTTGCCCCCAATTCCAACAAAGCTTCAAGTCCAACAATGAGCGCTTCATACTCAGCTTCGTTGTTCGAACAACGAGGACCATCCAATTTATACTTGAATTTTGTTGGAATTCCTTCAGGAGAAATTAGAAGGACTCCAACACCACTTCCATTCTTGTGGGTTGAACCATCAAAGTACAATTTCCATGGTTGCATTTCGACGTAACTCATGCTTGTCTGCTCAACCAACGAATGATCCACAATGAAATCAGAAATCACTTGACCTTTCATAGCTTTTAAGGGCATGAACGTCAATGAATATTCTGTTAAGGCCAGAGCCCACTTTCCAACTCTACTATGCATTATTGGCTTTGAAAGCATATGTTTAATGACATCGAAGTGAGACGAAACATAAACATCAACAGGTTTTATATAATACTTGAGTTTCATACAAGAGAAATACAAGCAGAGACATAGCTTTTCTAAATTGCTATATCTGGTCTCAGCATCATTCAGCACTCTACTTAGATAGTATATGGCTCTTTCGACGCCATTGTTATCCTCTTGTGCTAACATACTACCTATGCTAACTTCAGAGGCAGATATGTACAATCTCATGGGCTTCCCCCATGATGGTGGAGACAACATAGGAGGCTGGGAAAGATATTCTTTTATTTTGTCAAACGCCTCCTGGTGAGCTTCGTTCCATTCGAAGGCCTGACCTTGCTTCAGACGAAGTAACGGAGAGAAAGCTTGAGTCCTTCCACTCAGGTTCGAAATGAATCTTCTGAGGAAGTTAACTTTCCCTAGTAGAGATTGCAACTCCCTTTTTGACGCAGGTGCTTTCGTCTCCATTATGGCTTTGGTTTTGTTCTGGTTGATTTCAATTCCTTTCTTGTGGACCACAAAACCAAGAAAATCTCCAGCCTGCACAAAAAATGCACATTTAAGGGGATTCATTTTTAAGCCATGTTTTCTCATTCGCTCGAATGATTGGCTTAAATGATGCAAATGTGCTTCTGCAGATATAGATTTGATGACTATATCATCAATATACACCTGCATGAAGGTTTCGATAAAGTCATGAAAGATTGAATTCATCGCCCTTTGATAAGTTGCCCCAGCATTTTTTAAACCAAAAGGCATCACCACCCATTCGTAGGTGCCTAAGGCTCCTGGGCAACGAAATGCTGTTTTTGCAACATCTTCTTCAGCAATGAAAATCTGGTTATATCCAGAGTATCCATCTAACATGCTCAAGTATTCGAATCCTGCAGCAGAATCTACTAGCATTTCTGCCACGGGCATGGAATATTCATCCTTAGGGGTTGCAGTATTTAAATCCCTAAAATCTATGCAAATCCTTAAAGAACCATTTTTCTTGATAACAGGTACTATGTTTGCTAACCATTCGACGTACCTTGTTGTTCTGATGAATTTGCAACGCAGCAACCTTTCGATCTCAGCTTTAATTTTTGTGAGAACCGCTGGCGCGAATCTTCTGGGAGTTTGTTTGATGGGCCTCTTGCCATCTTTGATTGGCAGCCTATGTTCCACCAACTCCCTCTTTAAACCAGGCATCTCATCATAATCCCATGCGAAACAATCTTTGTTCTCCTTAAGGATTTCGATCACTTTTTCCTTGAGGCCTGGGCTAAGTTTAGCACTTACGTAAGTTACTCTTTTCGTTTTGTCATCCCCTAAGTTGACTTCTTCGAGCGGGTCCTGTGCCAACATTTTGACACCTGAGTTTATGGGATCCCTTTCGAAGCCTAAGGGTTCTTTGTCATAGATGGCATCCAACCTTTGATCCATCTCCAACTCTTCGCTGGGTGAGCATTTCGAACCCCCCCCACTAACTTCATTCGTTTTTTCAAATGATTCATTTATTCCAGCCTCTAAGGCCGCTTTCGATTCATTCTCAGCCATATAGGCCGAAATCCTTTCGAAAAAGGTAGACTCAGTCATGGTTAAGGTTGTCGAAGTCCCAGCCTGCTGGCCGTTTTTGTATAACACCTTCACCTTCCTCTTCTTTACTGATTATTGTTCTATCCCAGTAAAGTCCATCATGACGAAGTGTCATGTAGTAGTGGGCATTTCTAGTTTCATTCATCTCATCATTTGGAACACATGGAGCAATCTTTGCCAGATTTTTATCATAATCCCTTTTGTCAACTAAATTGACAGTTGACATAAAGTAACTCTGGTCTGCTTCGATGTTTTCCACGATTCCGTCATCTCTCCACAGGACTAGTCGTTGATGCATTGACGAAGGAACTGCTCCCACGCCATGGATCCACTCTCTTCCTAGCAGTAGGTTATAGTTGGCCTTGGCTTCGACAACCATAAACATGGTGGGCCTGCAACTTGAGCCTATTGTCAATTCCAACTGGACCACCCCCAGTGTTTTACCCACTTTTCCTTCATAATTGGATAGAACCATATTATGGGGCTTGATATCTCCTTCGCGGATTTCCAACCTTTTTAGCATGAAATGGGGAATCAGATTGACTGCAGCACCCCCATCCACTAGAACTTTGTTCACACCATGGACACCTACTTTCGCCCGAATGAAAAGTGGCTTGAGATGATTCTTCATTGTAGGCTCTGGACGTTCGAAGAACGCATTTTGTTCTTCAACAGCCCCATTGTCCATCACGTAGTAGCATACGGGCCTATGTTTCATTAAATCTGTGGTGTCTTCTTCCTCATATTCATTGATTTCGGTTTCCTGCCCGAATTCGCAGGGAAGCACAGACACTACGTTACAGTTCAAGTTAAATGAAGACTCCCCCTCCGATTCGAAGTTATCTGTTATCATATCTTCGTCCTCTTCCGGGCCTGGAGTGTACTCCTTTGGTCCGTCTTGTTGGTCTTCAGAAAAAAGCCTTCTGTTGACTGGAGGTTTCTCTTCCGTCTGACTTTTTGGTTTGTTGGTGCTCGATTCACCTTGTATCTTTGTTGAAGTATCCCCTTTGTTTGCCACAGCTTCTCTTTCAGCCTTTCGAATCCTTTGCTGTCTGCGCCACTGGGATCTTGACATGGGGTTCCTTCCTTTGTAATTTTCTAATCTGACTTCCTCCCTTTTTTGTGTGTTGAATTGCCTCCTGTATGTCACAGCATGGCATGCATTTCGTTCAGCATTCCTCCATTTGCCTTTGCCTTTGTCATTTCTGGCTTGCAGCCATCTATCGGTTGGTACTTCAGCAGGGAGTTTGAAAGTCACTCTTCGAGCAACTTTGGGGTGAGGGCTATCAGGTCTTCGCTGTTTGTATCTGCTGTCGAAACGCGGACCCATCTGGGCAGTTTCTTGATGGCTCCAGCAAGGGGCGAAGGGGATCGTTTCGAAGGCCCTAGCCATGCTTTGGTCATACACAGCAGAACATCTTGGGCACACCAAGCACTTAGTTGCCCCCTTGTAGCAGCGAAAAACAAACTCCAACAAACTCTCTCCAGCCTTGGGGTAGCATCTAAAAAGTTGGTTATCCTGGCGCCAATTGTTGCCAGTTTGAGCCCTCTGTACCCTTTCGAAATTTGCAGCAATTCTTTGGTTGCAGAGGATGCTGCACCTAGGGCACAGTATCATGCCTGGATCTCCTTTGTGGCATGACATGAGATAGTCTTTGAGAGTATCATCTCCAGTGTGATTGTCCCCCATCCTATGCTTTTCTTTTTCTAAGTATTTTTCCACTTCCTTCATCTCAGAACGGGGTCTTTCCATGTCCACCATATTTATTTCCAAATCCCCCTCTTTTGTTTCGTCATCGCCCCATCCTGTGGGCTTTATATCTTCGATCTGGACCCTCGAACTTTCTGGGGCAGAATATTTGACCAGATAGTCATATTTTCCACTGGGTTCCCCTAGAGTGTCCCATATTTCCTTCTGAGAGGGGACTGGCTGCGTAATTTGGACTTTCTCTAATTCCAACCTCAAGCCCTCAGTGACTTGTGTAAATCCTTCGTTGTGATCCCCTTGGCCTTCAGTAGCCTGGGTTTCTCCTGCGACAGCCACAGGTCCAGCAATCGAAGTGTCTGGTGTATTCTGGATGCCTTCAATGACTTCCTCGCTGACTTCGACCATCACCCAGTTTTCGACTCCAATGTCCTTCTCTCCTGTTAGGGTGTCGCTTCGATCAATTTCCACCATGTTGACTTCTCCAATGCATGCAGGCTCGGAGTAGTTGGTGTCTGCGACGTCCAAAGGATCTTCGTCCACTTTCATCTTCACCTTATCAGCAAACTTTAATCTGCCATCTTTGATTGCGTTTTGAATCAAATCCCTGAAAAGAAAACATTGTGAGGTCTTGTGGCCTAGGAAACTATGATATTTGCAAAATCCCCTTTTCTTCCTCTGGTCCAAAGGGGGTATTTTGACATTTGATGGCACAATTAGTTGGCCATCTTTGACAAGCAAGTCAAAGATTTCGTCACATTTAGTGACATCGAAGGTGTAAACCTTTTTTGGAAACTTATCACTTTTCTCATTTTCAACAATATCTTTCCCTTTCGTAGGAACTAACATTTTGCAGGAGTAAGGCGGGGCCTGTTTTAATTCAGCGAGGTCGATTTCGACCTCTTCGAATTCGAATTCAGGATATTCTTCTACTTCCTCAGTTCCAACATAGGAAATCCTTTCTTTCTTACTATTCTTAAAGACTCGGGCCTTTTCGGCTTTTAGTCTTTCGACCTGTCGAACCCTATCGGCTAACTGAGCCATATCCCTCAAATGCTGAGTATCTAATTTCTTTCGAATAGAGTAATCCAATCCCCCAGCGGCCATTTCGACTAACTCATGCTCAGGCACTACTGTGTAACATCTGGATTTTAACAGCCTAAATCTATTCAAATAGTCATCAATGGGTTCAGTGAACTTTCTCTTAACACTGGCCAATTCCTTCAGACTTATTTTCGATTGTCCCATGTAAAATTGTTCATGGAATAATCTCTCTAAAAGGGTCCAAGTGTCAACAGACCCAGGAGGCAACGTGGTAAACCAAGTGAAGGCATTTTTTGTCAAGGAACTTGGGAAATATTTGATTCTGAGATCTTCATTATTGGCTATATCCCCCGCTTCGGTTAAATATCTCGCTATGTGTTCGACTGTTGACTCGTTGGTATCCCCAGCGAACTTTGTAAATTTAGGGACTTTGTATCCCCTTGGTAAATCAGTATGCATTATACAATCTAATATAGGAGAAGCGTAATTTGGCCTCCTCATTCCCATATTGAGGCCGTTTTGGGTCATGATCCTCTCTATCATGGTGGTCAGATTATTTTCTGCCAAGATGTTATCGTTTCGAATCCTATGAACGACAGCATCGGCATCTTGGTTTCGACCAACCAAAACAACTCCCCTAGGTTGTTCTCCTCGAAATTCTGGGGCTTCTGGTCTTTCGATCCTTGCCCCTGGTTCCATAACTTCCCTTTGTGGGCCCGGAATTATTGGGGCTTCTAACCTTGGTGCTCTGGCCCCTAAGTTAACCTCTTCTCTGGGTGGTCTATGAATTGGGTCGTTGGCAATTTGTTCTATAACAGGCACGTTCGTTCGAAATCCCGCCTGGTTCTGCCTACGCCTTTCTGTGGGAGCAAAGAAATCTGCTATTCGACTCATATTGTCAGCGTTTTCCCTGTTCGTCACAGTCACATTCTGAACTATTGGGGCGAATATTTCCTGCATGGTTTGCGCTAACACCCCTATCATATTGTGGTTGCTGTCATCCATCAATTGCCTAAAAGCCAACTGGTTATCTGTGGTTAGGATAGGCAACGTGCTATAACCCACTGACCCTTGGTTATTTGACATAAATTGGTTTGCCCCAGACCCAGATCCTAGTTGTGGGGATGAATTCGATGTGGAATTGTGTAAACCTGCCATAAAAGATGTTGGCATTCCGTAAGAAGAACTTCTAATTCTATTCCCATCGAAGCCGGGTGGTCTAGTTGATGGAGTGGCGAAATGGGATTGTGTCCCAGGTGGCGGAACGAATCCCCCAGGGTAGCCCATAGTTCCAGTATTTCCTAAGATCGAACTGTTGGTTGATATGCCACTTACTCCGTTGGTGGCCATGTTACTGGTTGAAGATGCAACAGCCTGTGCATTCGAAGGGATTACATTAGATGCTCCGCTCGAAATGGACGCGTTAGTGCCTGTTGCCTGTGGGCCACCTTGGTCTCCCTGTTGATTGTCTGAATTAGACATTTTGTCCAAACGTTTTCTTCTGGATAAAGGTTGGTTGCTGTTGGTTATCTTACCACTTCTCAGGTTCATAAAACAGCAAACTTCTTAGGTTCCTACGTTTCTGGGATGGCTATGTCTCGACAATCCTTAATTCTGATATCCAACTATTGGTCCCACCAGGTGTGCCAATTTGTTTCCAGTGATTTCTGGTAAACAACCGCTAGTCTTCCAAACTATCGAATAATCTTTATTAACGCTACTCAATCTCTTTGGTAACTCACAGGATCGACTAGATTGATCCTAGGACTCCTTGGATATTAAGGTTACTCTCACAATCGAACAATTATTCATGGGTGCTATTGTACAAATGTTTGGTTTATTTCGATCCCTCTCTCTAAGAGTTTAAAAATGTGGTCAAAATGTATGTGAAAACTAAGTTATACGAATAATTGCTAATTGCAATGCTGATTGAAAAGACATATAAAACTGTATGGAAAATGAAGTAACTGGTTTCGACCCATAAAACATTTAACACAAAAGGTTTCTGGAATGTGGAAGTTTGAAATGTGAAGAAAGCGTTTAATGCAAGAAATCTAGAAATGACTTTAAGTGAAAGTACATGTTTGAAGAATAATACTTGAAAGTAAAGGTATTGAGAGCGTAAAAGTTCTCTGAAATATAGAGTGCTCGAAATATAAAGAAAGCAGTAAAATGTAAAACTTTGAAGAAAAGACTTTGAAATGAAAAGACAGTAGATAAAGAAACTTGCAAATGTTATTCGACAGAAAGAAAAAGAAGGAAAGTGCTGGAAATAGTAAAAAGGCTTTTATTAAATTATAAATACATGGTGCTATCATACATACATTTCTCTTGCATTCGTTTCCCTTGCCATGTGGTAGTTTGAATGTTATTGAGTATTTTGTATAACAGATATGACACACTGAAATCCTAACACTAAGACTTCTATTTATACTAACTCGACCCTAACGGTCTCGCTACAAGATCATGCCACGTTTCAAACATGCAAGACAATGCTCCTTTCATCTTTCCACGTGTCCCCAAATGCTCCAACACATAACTTTCAAACTTTGAAAGTCCCGCTTTCATTTAAATTTTAAATGCTTTGGTGTTTCTCTGTTTCGAACGCTCTTCTCAGACCTAGCTTCGCTGCTGTTTCGAGACCCCTTTGGATACGCTCCCACGATCACCGTTCGAAGCTTCAAGCTTTGACACACTCATTCGAAACATTGCTTCTGCAATTTCGAAGCGTGGTGTTTTAATTCCATTTCGATCAGAACTTCTAGCTTTTTTTTGAATTCTAAATAACACTATCAAAATCTTCAGCCAACACCACCCCAGTGGTTAAAGCGCGCGTCTATCACCCTTAGGTCCTGGGTTTAAGTCCCAGCGTGACCTTTTGTTATTTTTCACTATTTTTTTGATATTTTTGAGCTTTTTTGTAGCGCCTGGGCCTTTGTGTTGGGCCTCCCATTTTTGCTGACTCCTAAACTTGATTTACTTCAGCACCCCCCTGGCCCATTCCTTTTAATTATTTCATTTTCCTATTTTTTATTTTATCCTATTTTATTTAATATTTTTATTATTTATTATTATTAGCTTTATTATTATTTTTATTAATAAAAAAATCTAAATAAAAATATCTTTATTTATTAGTCATACTTATATATTTATTTTCTCTATAAAACAAAAAGATTAAAAAAAACATTTTCTTAAACAAATTAATTTCTTTTTCTTAAGTATATAATTTTTAGACTTAGGTTAAATTAATATATTATTTTACTTTCTTATTTAAAATTAATTAAGAACTTAGGTTATTTTAATTAATTAATCTTCATTTTATTTTCATTAATTTAAAACCTTTTCATAAAAAACCCTAAAAATCCTTTTCAAATTAATTTCTTTTCTTAATTAGTTTAAGTTAATTTTATTTAATTTTAATTAATCATTTTCTTTAATTAGGTCAAGACAAAACCCCTTTCATAAAAAAAACAACAAAAATCATTTCTTTTTTCATTTATATTCTTGCATTTTATTTTCAATTTTGTACAATATTCAATATGGTTGTAATAGATAATTAGGTTTAATTTTCTTGCAATCCCCATTTGTAAATTTGTACACCCCCATCCCCTAATGATGTAATAGCGTAGTAATTTTACTTTTCGCAATTTATCGCTTTATATAAATGCTAGTAATTAGGGTTTGTATGAGAAGATAAAATCAACAAGTAGCAAACCCTAATCAAAGACTAAACAAAGCATGAAAATCAATACACTTGCACACAAGCACCCCTAGGATAAAATCCACTTGGTTGCCTTATAAAATGGCCATATTATGCATGTGAGGTATCTTAGCAAAAACAAGCAAAAATACAAGATCATAGTCCCTTGATGATGCTATCTATGTTTCCTTTTCAAAATGATCTTAGTCCCTAAAGAAAGATGCTAAGATACCTTGCAACATTGCTAATCATGGTTATATGATGACCCATGCCCGTCCCGTTTACATCCAAAGATAGGGTTACTTACCAAATCAATGGTAAGATAACAATGTCAAAGGAGAAAGGAAATGAACATGATAGACTTTCGAGTAGGTGGAATGTTCCTAGTTACTTGCTCCCCTTCAAAACAAAACATCCTTTCTATTTTCAAAACAAACACCTACACTTCCAAAACATATTTCAAACTTGAAAACATTTTCAAAAGATCAACATCTTCGTATACATTCTTATGAACGAGAATCATTACAAAGTTTGTCTAAACAAATGGCCTTTTTCAAAATACTTTCAAAAACCACACAAAGCACAATTTCAAACAAAATCAAGTGATCTAGCAAGTAACTAAGATCCCATGGAAAACCATGGATGAAAAAGGTGATAATACCTTCCATTTTCATAATCTACCCCCCAAACTCAAGAAACAATCTCAAAGGTCTTTCCTGTGCTTTTTCACCTTTCATTTTGGATAAAAGAAAAGTCGGCGGTGACTCTTGCTAACCGCAACATTTGCGATCAAACACAAAACACCCAAGTCAGTTCTCCCACCGTATCACAACTTCCTAACCTGAAGTTCAGCTCAGATGCTCTGTGTGAAGCATGTAAAAAAGGCAAGTTTGCAAAACCTTCTTTCAAATTAAAAAATGTCGTTTCTACCTCTAGACCATTAGAACTTCTGCATATAGATCTGTTTAGTCCAGTGAAAAATGCATCTATCAGTGGCAAGAAGTATGGATTAGTGATTGTAGATGAATATAGTATATGGACATGAGTAAAGTTCTTAAGACACAAGGACGAGTCACACTCTGTGTTCATTACCTTCTGTAACCAAGTTCAAAATGAAAAAGATTTTAGAATTGTTAAAGTCAGAAGTGATCATGGTGGGGAATTAGAAAACAAAAAATTTGAAAACTTTTTTTAATGAGAATGACATCTCTCATGATTTCTCTTGTCCTAGAACTCCTCAACAAAACGGAGTTGTAGAAGGAAATAATATAACTTTACAAGATATGGCCAGAACCATGATCAATGAGACTAACATTGCTAAAAACTTATGGGCAGAAGTAATTAACATAGCGTGCTATATTCAAAATAGAATCTCTATAAGACCTATTCTGGATAAGACTCCATATGAATTGTGGAAGAACAGAAAGCCCAACATATCTTATTTCCATCCTTTTGGACGTACTTGCTTTATACTAAACATTAAAGAACGTATGAACAAGTTTGATTCTAAAGCATAAAAGTGTATCATGTTAGGATACTCTGAACGCTCAAAAGGTTAGAGTATATAACACAGAAATGCAAATTGTGGAAGAATCTATTAGTGTCAGATTTGATGATAAGCTTGGCTCTCAAAAGCCAAAGCAGGGTAAATCTTTTGCAGATATAGAAGTTCAATTTACAGGTACTGAAGACAAACTGTCAAAAGTTCTCAATAAAGAATCACAGCCAAATACGTAAGAGGATGTCACAAATATTACAACAACATCTGAAGACCCCACCCAGAAAAGACTATGCAGAAGCAGCTTAGCAAATCCAGAAAACATGATTCTGGGAAAGAAGGATGATCCAATCAGAACAAGATCCTCATTTAGAAATTATGAAGAATCACTCATGGGATTAGTGTCTCTGATCGAACCAACTTCCATCAATGAAGCTCTTTTGGACAATGACTTGATTCTTGCAATGCAGAAAGAACTAAATCAATTTACCAAAAACAATGTTCGGGATCTAGTCCCTAAACCAAAAGGCTTTAACATTATTAGAACCAAGTGGGTATTCAGAAATAAGCTAAATGAACAAGGAGAAGTCATCAGAAACAAATCAGGATTGGTGGCACAAGGTTATTGTCAGCAAGAATGGATAGACTATATAGAAACCTTTTCTCCAGAAGCCAGGTTAAAATCTATCATACTTTTAATTTCTTTTGCTGTAAAATTTATCAGATGGATGTTAAAAGTGCCTTTTTAAATGGTTACATTGATGAATAAGTTTATGTGCATCAACCCCCTGGATTTGAAAATTCAAAACATCTAGAATATGTTTATAAACTTAAGAAATCATTATATGGTCTGAAACAAGCTCCCAGAGCTTGGTATGAAAGACTAAGTAATTTTCTGCTAGAAAATAATTTTACCAGAGGGAAGGTGGACACAACCTTACTTTGTAAATTGTTTAAAAATGACATTCTGGTTTGTCAAATTTACGTAGATGATATAATTTTTGGATCTACTAAATCCTCTTGGGGAAAAGAATTTTCTAAGTCTATGCAGCCAGAGTTTGAAATGAGCTTGATGGGAAAACTTAAGTTCTTTCTGGGTATCCAAATCAATCAAACTCCAGAAGGAACCTACATTCATCAAAGCGAGTATGTCAAAGAACTTCTGAAGAAATTTGACTTGTCAGAATGTAAGCCATCCAAAACTCCTATGCATCCCACATACATTCTGGAAAGGGAAGAGGTAAGTAAGAAGGTAGAACAGAAGCTCTACAGAGGTATGATTGGATCTCTCTTATATTTAACATCTTTGAGACCAGGTATTATGTATAGCGTTTGTCTGTATGCTAGATTCCAATCAGATCCTAGAGAATCTCACTTAATAACAGTTAAGCGAATTTTCGAGTATCTGAAAGGTACTACTAATCTTGGTCTTTGCTACAGAAAATCCAAAGAATACAAATTATTAGGGTACTGTGACGCTGACTTTGTCGGAGACAAAATAGAAAAAAAAAGTACTTCTGGAAGCTGCCAATTTATGGGAGACAATTTAATCTCGTGGTCCAGCAAAAGACAATCCACCATTGCACTGTCAAGTGTTGAAGCCGAATATATAGAAGCAGCTAGATGGAGCACACAGATGCTTTGGATGAAGAGACAGCTTGAAGACTTTAACATATATGAGAGTAACATTCCTATCCTCTGTGACAATACTTCTGCTATTTGTATTTCAAAAAAAAATCCTATTTTACATTCTAGGGCTAAACATATAGAAATTAAACATCATTTGATTAGGGACTATATTCAGAAGCGAATTCTCTCTTTAAAATTTATAGACACATACCATCAATGGGCTGATGTCTTCACCAAACCCCTTTCTGAAGATAGATTTAATTTCATTTTGAAACATCTCAGTATGAAATTATGCCCATAATGATAATGTTATTTTTGTATACTTTAACCCTCAGAACTTTATGCTTTAATTTTCTTTGTGTGAACATCTGATCAATAGTTCTTCAGAAGTGAGAAGGAAAGTTGTATCATGATCTATCCAGAAGATTTGAGCGTTCTCCATAATTGGTTCATTTCTAAGATAGAAGCACGTTGTTCACTATATCAACATCTGTCAATCTTTAAACGTAAGGTCTTCCTCTAAGGCTTAACACATGTTCAAATTCTGAAAGGACTGAAACGGTTGAGTGATGCATTAAGGCTCAAGTCAAATCGGTAACTATTCCATATCTTCACGTTATCCCTCTTTTCATGAATCATTAAATGCACGTAATAATTTTCCTTAAATCCTTTTCTTTTTAATTAAAACTGTTATTTTCTTTCCGTTGGCTATATATATACTTTATTCATTCACAATCACTATCACACTTCCACTCTCACTCTTTTTTTCTCTCTTCAAACTGTTCATCTTTCAAAAAACCCTAAAAGAGTCTGTGTGAACAAATGGCTTTCTCTCAACAAATTTCTCAAGGTTCTCAAAACATTCCTGGTTCTTCCTCCTCAAATGAAGAAATATGCATTGAACCCTCAAGAACTCTTCTCACACCCATTGATTCTCTAGAAGTTATGTGTGAGCTTATTGTTGATTTCGTAAGCATGAAGGAAAATGGGTATGATTTAATCCCTGATGTTGAGTTCCAAGGATGGACTAAGTATTTTGATCGCCTCATAGGTTCATTTTTTCTAAAACTTGTTAAAGAATTCTTGATCCATGCCACAACTTCAAATCACCAGGTAACATCCTACGTTATAGGAAAGAAGATCATCATCACTAAAGATCTCATTGGGAAACTCATAGGTCATGACGGTGGTGGTATCTGATGCAGTGACATGGCTGACAAAAGTTCCGACCTAACCAAGGTCTCAAACAAAATCTTTACTTATGGCCAACCATCCAACAAAATCAAAGATCTGAAGGATCACCTTAGAATTTGGTCCAAAATAATTTTGGGATGCATCAATCACAGGAATCCTACCAGTTCTCCAGACTACATCAACATTGATCAGCAGTACCTTATGTACTTCATCGCCACCAAAGCAAAAGTTCATCTTCCACATCTTATGTTCAATCATATAAAGACCAGTGTAAAAGAAACAAGAGAAGAAGAAATAACAAAGAGAGATTGGATCCTTCTGGGAAGACTCATTTCAGAGATTCTAACAGAAAACAGACTGATAGGACATCTGACTGAGGCTCAACAAGCTAGCGCTCTAGAAGCTTGTGCTGGTAAACCTCTCAACGCCAAGAATCTGAAGAAGATGGAGATTATTGAAACTATTAAGAAGGACCCAAAAATTACCACAAAGGAAGTCATCACCACCCGAAGAGTTCCCCTGAAGGATTTTCCTCTCTTTACTTAAGTAGATTCTTCTCCAGAAATTATTCTCAGGTATCTGGAAGCATGCAAGAGTGATAGTACGATTACAGATGTGAACATTCTTGATCTAAGGCAATAACATCTGGAAATTGCTCCCAGAAAATCAAGAAAAAGGAAAGCAGCTGGAGAAGGAACTTCTTAGAGGACTCCCAAAGCTGCCAAAAAGAAAGGTAACTCATCTTTTGTTTCAGTTATTGAATCAGTATTTTTATCAACATCCGAAAACCCTTCATCCCCAAATCCCACAGAAGATCCATCTCCTCAAACTTTTGATTATTTTGACCTAGACTTTGACACATCATTACCTATAAATAATCCTCTGAACAATCCACCTTCTACCCACTTTGACCAAACTCAGCCTGAACTTGCACAAGTTCTCTATGATATTGATCAATTTGATCCGCTGTTTGAAGCTCCCCAAACCGAAAATCCAAATTTTTATTCTGATACCACGATATCCATCTTTGGCGTCACTTGCACTCTCATGGTCTCTCAACCACTACTAATTCCCATAACTTCTTCATAGACCTTATCCATTCCAGATCTTCCATCTCCTTATCATTCAACTCCATCAAATTCACCCATAATCTTTTCTGACTCTCCCTCTCCAAATAACTACCCAAAAGATCCCCTTATAACAATCATTGATTTAGAAGCTTGGGACAATCTCGTCACAAGCTCTCAGAAAATCGTCATCCCCAAACCAAAACCAAAAATCTCCAAAATAGATGTTGGTAAATCCTTATTGATTTTTGAAACAAAAATACAAGAATGGGTTAACTCTCTAAAGCTAGCTTGTATACAGAATCTCAATCCAGCTACTTCTGATTCTCAGTGGAACCAATTCAGAAAATGGTTCAACTCTGAATCTATGAAGCTAAAGGAGCTTAGCTATGAAACCGCTCAACAGAACTTCTGTGATCGCCTTCAAATTTTCAAAGAACAAGTTCTGTGACACTGGGTAAAGAAACCCCTCCTTCTGCTGGACAACACCCCTTGGGAAGCTCATCAGACATCAGAGTATAATGAACCATCTCTTGACCCTCTTCCTCTAGTCATGTTTCAAGACAAAGGTGAGGAAGTCGAAGAATCTACTGCACCAGAATCTACTGCAGTATGTTCTGAAAATTTGGTCTCTTATGATGAAACAACATCATCTTCTCTTGTGCTGAAAACTCTAGAGGAGCTGAAGAAAGAAAATGTTGTGTTTAAGGAAATGTTAGACAAGCAGGATGAGACTAGCAAGGAAATTAAGGGAATGCTTTGGAAACAAGAGGAATCGAACAATCAGATCAAGAGTCTATTAGAAGCCTTGTTCACACGACTTTCACCTCCTTAACCTTAGTTTTGAAAACGTGTTTCTATTTTTTTCAATCTTTTGATTATCCATTTCATTCTGTTTATCTCAACCCACTTTTTAATACAACTTGCATTTTATTATTTATGTGTTTTTATTTCTTTTTTATTCTTGACAAAAAAGGAGGAGAATGTAAGATATTTTGGATATCACAGTTATTGAGACTAAGTCTCAAACATTTTGATAAATGTGACTTCTATGTTATTCTCTTTTGATCAAGAAACATGAAAAAGCTAAGGACTTGTCAGAACTTCCATAAAATGCTCTGGACGAACATCTTCAGGGAAGTACCAATTGTTTACTTTTATCTGAGCATTCAACTCAGGGGGAGACTCTTATGTTTTATGTTCTTCAAAATATAAATTTTTGTCAACATCAAAAAGGGGGAGATTGTTTGAACATAGTTTGGTTCTACATCTTACTTAAATAGTTTTGATGATGACAAATAAATAATATTTATAAATAACAATTATGCTCTCTAATTGTCTCATTGGAACTGCAGAGAAGTTCTGAATAAAGAGAGTACAAGTTGGCAAATCATCTCTTAAGAAGATCTCATGAAAGAACCAAGGACAAAACATAGCTAGCTTAGACCAATTTCACGCTCAGTAAGAAGCTCTAATACTATCTTTTGAAGCACCAAGTTGCATGCCAAAACTCTAATTAAAATTGTTTTGATATATCAACGGTAGAAATCAAGGAAACTCTGATGCGTTACAATTCAATTATTACAATCAAAGGAGTAACAGAAAAATCAAGACAAGATTTGTATTTTTGGAAATAAGATTTACTTTCACTTATCAACATTCCAAAAATAAACTTTGATGTCTCCAATGGATATCTATCGTTGCGCCTATATAAATGAGTCTCTCATAATCTTAAAGGTTTCTCTTCTTCACTCAAAAACATCTGTAACACTCAAAAAGCTCTCTAACTTTTATACTGTTCATTATATTGTAATCTTGTGTAAACATGACAGTTGTGATACAACTTTTTAGAAGCAATATTTGTAACACAGTCTCTATTTCAATTTGTTTAATTTTCTTGAGAAACCAAGTTTTAGTTTAGTCTCAAGAAGACATTGATAGTATTCTTTGTGGTTTTTAATCAAAGATTCTATTAGTGGATTAAGACCTCGTTGAGAGAGGCAAAATCACCTTGACTGGTGGACTGGAGTAGTTTAAGTTCAAACGAACCAGGATAAAATCAAAGTGTTATTTTGTTTAACTATTTAAAACACCAATTCAACCCCCCCCCCTTCCTTGTGTTTTTATATCCTTTAATTAATTCCTTTGTGTTGGTTCTGTCGTGCTGAGAGATCGTCGACACAAGTAGCACAATTGACTTTTGTGTTGTTGAGGTTGGCTGAGAGATCTCCACCGAGGTGATATAGTGGGTGATTTGTTTGACATGTGATGACATTAATGAGTATTATAGTTTGAGTATAACTGGTTGATAGGTTTAAGTTTGTGAGGAATGAATTATGTTCATGCTTGATAAGTTTCCCCTTTGAAGAATGAATTTATTTCCTGTTAATACCTTTTACCTTTCCTTACAAACAACCCATTTTAACCCAAACTCATAAACGCAAGAAATTGTCGAATGACAATTCAGTAGCACTAATCCCTGTAGATATGATACAATATAACCTATATCACCCTAAAAGTACTTACTTTTGATTGTCGGTTTACCGCTTAAGCACCTTTCACATCATTTTCTTCAATTGCTTGTCAGGAAACCTCTTTCTGAAGTTGTTGTGCAAAGGTCTTACACAAAATCTCTGGTCAACTCTAGGTAACAACTCTTCCAATGCAGGTAACAACCCATACACATAGAAACAAATTTAAATATACAATTCAAGTTTGTATCTAAAAAAATGCTACAGTTCAAGTTAAATATACCTTTTGTTGATTTGATATGAAAGTGATTTTTTTGTAAACGTATGGCCCTCCTAAATCTTTAACTATGATATCAAGGAACCAAGCCAATGTGTCTTTAGTATCTGCTTCAACCATAACCAATGCAATGGGTATCATTTGATCATTAGGGTCTCTACCTACTGTTGCAAGAATTTTCCCTCCATAATGACCCTTGAAAATACATACATCAAGTCCTATAATTGCTCTACATAGTTGAAAACTTCTCTTACAATTATCAAGGCATATATATAGTCACTCAAAGCTGGTCAATAAAGGTTTATTGACATAGTCTTCGTGTTGTTTCTCATTTTCCTCGGTTTGTTGTTTAGTTGGTTGGACTTCCAACTTAATTGTGTTGTTTGGATTTGATCTCGGTAACTCATGTATGGTCATATAATCTAAGATATTGTTCCTTCAGTGATCATTCAACAAAATTAAGTGTTTCCTTCTGTGACTGACAAGTGCAAATTGTATCTATTTTTGTATATACTTTTTGTTGCACTTATCGACTTTTTGTTGTTAATATCATTGAATAAACCCGACTTTTGTATAAATACGTTTAGTTTGTGTTTATTTGTGTTTTTGTGTACATATTGTACCATTTTATGTTTTTCCATTCATTTTGTAGGTATTTATTGCATTTTAGATCATTGAGGAATAAAGTGTTGAAGGCACAACTCCGGATATGCGTTTTCGGAATAAAAGATCAATTTTGTCCAGGAGAGCCCACGTAGCGCGCAGAAGTTGCTAAGCATGAGTGCGCTTAGCGCATTTTGTAGTACGCTGCTTGCATTTTTAATTTTTTGGTAGAACCAATGTTTTTAAGCCCACATAGCGCGGATAACGCTCTTAGTGTGGTTTAGATCGGTTTGATGTGTAAAATAAGGAAGTCACGCTTAGCGCGCCAGGCCCGCATAGTGCGGTGTGCTGAGATTTGTTTTATAACTTCATTTCATTCATTTTTTAGGTTATGTTTTTAAGAAGTTTTCGCTCCCAACTCCATCAACCTTTAATTTTGTTAGGATTAGCTTAGATAACAATTATGGAGCTTACATACGGATGATCCAAGGTGGATTGCTATTCGATTGGTGCTGACAAACCGATAGATTTGCGATTCATTTCTCTTTTTCTCTGTGCATTATCTATTGGTTGGGTTTATATATGTATTTACTTTGACCTCATGTATATTTGTAGCCATTGATGTTATATAAAACTTGCTTTACAAATCTTTGTCGATTGTTATCCTAGATTTTTATTCTATGCTAGGGATTTGAGTTGTTATAGACATATACTGCTTAGATTCTTATCTAGGATGATTATCTAATAGTTTCTGAATTCTAGAGAAGGATTTAATGTTGTTATTCACTTAGGGTGTATGAAACTAATGCCTATGTGTTGTTTGTGTCGCTCTAAGAGATCGTCAATGCAAGCGAGCACGATTGACTTTGCGTTGTTCAGGTGGTTGAGAGATCGCTATCGAGGTGATGTAGTTGGCCTCTCAATTTGGGTTAGAAATGACTTAGGTTGTGAATGACATATGATGTCATTGATGAATATTGTAGATTTAGTATAACAGGTCGATAGGTTTAAGTCTGTGAGAAGTAGTATATATGCATGCGTGATAAGTTATTCCTTTTTCCTTTTTATACATTTATTTTCTATTAATACTTTTACTTTCAATCCATTTATCTCCAAACTCATTAACGAGAGATTTTTCGAATGGAGAATCAATAACCAATCTTTGTGGATACGATACGATATAACCTAAATATCACCTGGTAAATTAATAACTTGCTCTTTGCTTGCATCTTTACCGCAACAATAAAATGGCGTCATCGTCGAGGATTGGTTCTATTGTTTCTCATTGTGATAAGTTTTCTTTGTTTTTGAGTTTTGTAATTAATGTATATATTGTATAGAATGTGTACATAAACTTGTCTATTTTTACTTGTACATGTTTTGTGTTTACTTTCCATACTTGTGCATATATGTGTTTTTCTTTGTTTTCACGTATTATTGTGAACTGTCTCGTTTTTGTAATGTTTGTTGTGTGGATGTTAGGACACTTTCTTTAGGTTTATGCGGTGTGACAATACCATGGCATGACGAGAGGAGATTACTAGCTTGCACAATAAAGGCGCCGAGCTTACAACATAAAATAAGCATGTTTTGTTTGTATTCGTTTATGTATGTGTTTACTTGTGTTTTAACAAGTTGAAATTGGACCTGTTTTAAATTCTCAAATTTTCACTTTTCAACTTGTTAATTCACTTTCACCCATTTGTTTCATTATGTCAAATTGTGTTTTTCCACAAGCTTGTTGTGTTTATCTTGAGGAAGTTTGTATGTTATGAATATTCTGTACATTGAGGTTTTGTAGGTGTAAGTGAGCTTGGATAGCAACTGTACCAGTTGCTGTCCTATTTTTCTGCAACTGGTGTAGCGCGCTTAGTGCGCTCTATTGTGTAGAGCCAGTGAATTATTTTTAGTTTTTCGCTTGGCTTTACTTTTTCCCACTTCTACATAGGATTTAAATAGTAAATAATATTAGTATAATTCATTCTTTTGTTGTTGTTTGGACTCCATTTTGGTTCGATAACTTGAAGTCGCTTTTGGTGATTTTCCAAGTTTGAGTGTTTCAAATTGCGAATGCGTGGTAATGATTTTGTTAAAGTTTTATACACGTACGATGTATGTGTTTATCACTTTCTATACTTTATCATATTCATGATACTTAGACTTTTTACAATTCTTATGCCATTCATTCTTTTGTATACTTGTTCATTTTTTAATCACTTTAGTTCCTACCCTTTTTGTGAGGTAGCTTTCCATTGTTCACATATGCTGGAGACCACAACTCTTGTTTTAACTAGATTTTATTATGTTTAATATTTGGTTTGTATTGATTGTATGAAAGTATGAACATGATCAAGGCATTTTTTATTCCATTTTGAGCACAACTACCTTGGCCAAATAGTCAATTCACCTTGTGAGTGTGTGATCATTAGTATCCCCTTTTGACCCTTATTGTCGATATCCATGTTGTTTTTGCTAAATGCTTGTCTATGAGTGTTTAGTTCATATTTTTGTATAGATGTTGATTCTTTTGTTATCTTGAACTCTCAACTATGATTTTTAGTTGAATTTTTACCTTGCCTTAAAAAGTAGGGAGTATTCACATTATGATGATGGTTGAATTCAAGTTGGGGAGATGAATGTTTATGTGATTATGTTTTGATTTCCATGAGGTTGTAAAAATAAAGAAAAAAAGAAGAAAAAGAATAAGAAAAAAATAAGAAAAAATCTTTGAAAAAGAAAAACAAAAAGAGTTCGAATAATTGTGCTAATAAGTGATGTGTGTTGGTTAAAAATTTGGAATGAAGAAGAAGTTTGATTGAAATTATTTTGCTTGAGACTTTGTGAGTTGATCACTCCCTTAGGTTTAGGCAAGTTTTTTTTCTCCGATTAGCTTTAGGATTTATCCCCTGTTTGTTAACCAAGCCACATTACAACCTTGAAAAGCCCTTGAGATTCTTGCCTTTGTATTTTCAATATGAGTTTTTGGATGAATGCATAATTTAGTCTTTTGTTTGCAAGATTGTGGATGAGTGAAAATACCTTATTTTGTGTATTTTTCATCTACCGATGATTGTTTTTGCTAGGTGTGATTCATTTGTGAACTAGTGTTGTTTTAGAATGTTTAGCATGTTCTTTGTATTTAGCATTTGTTTCATGTTTATGTTATCATCGTATTCTAGTGGTTAATATGTTTCTTCGTGTGTAACGTTTTTCATTTGAGCCATTGCACTTGTTTTCCATTTTCAAAACTTGTTGATTCATGATATTTTGGTTGATTACTTTTGGTTCTTTGAGTTGTTTGGCTTTGTTTGAGGATAAACAAGTTCAAGTTGATGAGAGTTTGATAAGTGGAAATTGTAGCTATTTTTGTATATACCTTTTGTTGCACTTATCGACTTTTTGTTGTTAATATCGTTAAATAAACCCGACTTTTGTGTAAATACGTTTAGTTTGTATTTATTTGTGTTTTTGTGTAAATAGTGTACCGTTTGATGTTTTTCCATTCATTTTGTAGGTATTTGTTGCGTTTTAGAGCATTGAGGAATAAAGTGTCAAAGGCACGACTCTGGATGTGCGTTTTTGGAATAAAAGATCAGTTTTGTCCAGGAGAGCCCGCTTAGTGCGCAGAAGTTGTTAAGCGCGAGTGCGCTCATCGCATTTTGTAGCGCGCTGCTTGTGTTTTTACTATTTTAGTAGAACCAATGTTTTGAAGCCCGCTTAGCGTGGATAGTGCGCTTAGCGCGGTTTAGGTCGGTTTAATGTGTAAAATAAGGAATTTTTGCTTAGCGTTCCAAGCCCGCTTAGCGCGGTATGCTGAGATTTATTTTATAACTTCATCTCATCAATTTTTTAGGTTATGGTTTTGGAGAAGTTTTTGCTCTCAACTCCATCAACCTTTAATTTTGTTAGGATTAGCTTAGATAACAACTATGGAGCTTGTATACGGATGATCCGGGGTGGATTGCTCTTTGATCGGTGTTCACAAACTGATAGATTTGCAGTTCATTTCTATTTTCTTTGTGTATTCTCTATTGGTTGAGTTTGTATATGTATTTACTTTGACCTCATGTATATTTTCCGCCCTTGGCGTTATATAAAACTTGCTTTATAAATCTTTGTCGATTATTATCCTAGATTTTTGCTATGTGCTAGGGATTTGAGTTGTTATAGACATATACTGCTTAGATTCTTATCTAGGATGATTATCTAATAGTGTCTGAATTCTAGAGATAGATTTAGCATTGTTATTCACTTAGGGTGTCTGAGATTAATGCCTTTGTGTTGTTTGTGTCGCCCTGAGAGATCGTCGATGCAAGCGAGCACAGTTGACTTCTGTGTTATTAAGGTGGTTGAGATATTGCTACCAAGGTGATGCAGTCGACCTCTCAAATTGGGTTAAAAATGACTTAGGTTGTGAGTGACATGTGATGACATTGATGAATATTGTAGGTTTAGTATAACAGGTCAATAGGTTTAAGTCTGTGAGAAGTAGTATATATGCATGCTTGATAAGTTATTCCTTTTTCCTTTTTATACATTTATTTTCTGTTGATACTTTTACTTTCAATCCATTTGTCCCCAAACTCATTAACGAGAGATTTGTTGAACGGTGAATCAATAACCAATCTCTGTGGAGACGATACGATATAACCTAAATATCACCCGGTAAATTAATAACTTACTTTTTGCTTGGCGCTTTACCGCAACAACAGTGACTTATAAGCCTTCATCATACTCATACCAGTATTGTATTTCTCATGCACTTTCTCACATATTATAGTAAGTTTCACAACTGGATTAGCTCTAAATGTTGAGTACAACTTCTTCCCAAGCCACTTAATGTTAAACATCATAACATTAAGCTCCATATTGCATGTGTGAGCGTCATTTAGTTTTCTAAGTTGCCATGTATCCTCATTTGGTAATTTGGAACATAATGCAACCCATCCATACCCTTCCTTGCATCCCACTCTAACCCTTGTCTTATAATTATTTATAAAGCTTAAATCTCTACAATTATTAACAACATAATTTTCAATTGCTTATTTGAATTCCTCCCTTATTGAGAACATGGTACCCAATTCCCATTTATAGTCAACAAACTTCTTAGGCATTACAAATGATGGGTATTTTAACTTTGTACCCACATATGAATACTCACCACTCATATCCTCTTCAGTTTCTAACTCTTCAGATATATAATATGAATCTGGAAAACGAATATATACCATTTTACCTTTATTCCTTTAAAAAAATCCAAAATCAAGTGTATCTTCCTCACTTGATGGTTTCTTATCTACATAAATTCCTTCATCCACCCTTTTTTTAGTCTTCCTTTTTTCTTGTTGGAACCTTCTTTGGCATTCTTTGTCTTTGATCACCCACCATTCCTTTTTTTACCTTGAAGTGAATCATCTCCTCCTAATTAATCCACATGTTGATCATTTTGGCCAGAAATAAACCCTTATAATCCTACCAACATCTCATTAATTCCATCATTTAATACCTCATCATCAAAGTCATTAAACTTGCACCTTAATGCAATGTCATCACTTTGTTCATTATGGCCACTTTGGACTATTTTGGAATTTTGTTCAGGTATCTCGGGAAGGGCCTCAAGTATCTCAGGCAGGACCTCAGGTTGTTGTCCAATGGGTTGGATTTTAGTTTAAACATGTTTTACATCAACTACTTCTATTACATCAGATTGAGAAATAGGGTGGATTATGTATAGTTTACCTTTCCATTAGTCTCAGGCCAATTTAGCAGTTTTATTGCACCAAAGACATTTACTAACTCTTTAATGTACCAGAAAAATCATACCACATTTCAAGTACCCCTGAATATCCCATTTCTTTATTAACACCCAAAATTTCAAAATAACTCCATCTATCACCATCACACTTCCAATTTAACACTTCTCTTCCTACATATGTACCCCTATCATCAAACTGTTCCCTGTGATGAAAATCAAAATAAGAAACATCCATTTTGGAGAGAGAGAGATATGTGATGTATAAATCAATATAAATATAAGGGACCACAAATAAAATCTTAAACATCAAACAAGCAACATTACATTGCGCTACACTATCCTACCAATACAAATAATCTGAACACTCACCTATAATCCCTAAAAGGAGAACCACAAAATTAGGGAAAACAACACATACCTCAATCGTTCAAATGCTTCACTTTTGCGTTCCCCTGCTTCGAATCCTTCTTCTCCCTTCTTCGTTCCTTCATGTGTGGCTTTCGTCCTTCGTGCCCGAGTTTCTTTCATTCCTTCTGCGTTCGTCCTTGTTTGGGGATTCACGGTCTTCGTCACTCCTTCTGTTTCTTAGTTTGGGATTTAGGAATTTCACATCTCTCCTTCCTTTATGTAATTTAAAATAGAGTGATTTTGGATAATTATGTAAAGGTAAATAAAAAGCAGTTTCATGTCATCAATGTTACAACCACCTCACAAACGTTAGTACTAAATATGTATTTTTGGAACGAAATTTAAAAATAAAAAAGAATTACAACGTTAGATAATTTAAAAAATTGATTTATTAAAAAAAATTAAAGAACCAACTTGTAACAATAAAATAACTTTAAGTAACTTAAGTAACTTAAGAAAAATAATAAATAATAATTAACTAATCAAATGTAATAATTTTACAAAAATATCTTTAATTACTATTGGTTGATATAAATGTAGGAATTTTTTTTTTGGAATAACTAGGTATTAAGTTTTTTTCCCACAAATAACCATGTTTCGGAGAAAATTATACAAATAATCATGTTTCAGAAAACCCCACAAGGAGGAGCCAACCCAGTTGGCGCCTACACCTTATTTTAAAGGGGAGGCGTCATCTCACTTGGCGCCTAGGTGTGAAAGGCTTGCCCTAAGCCAAGTGAGATGGCGCCTTAGTGCAATTGGGAGGCGATTTTTCGTGTTTTTTTATTTTAAATACGGTGCGTTACATATTCGATATAGGATCAACAAAATTGACTTTTTATTTACAAAATATGATTACACACATAATGATTACATAAAAAATACAGATTAATCAGTGGTTCCCCTGAACCCGGTAATGACCCCCGGTTCCGCATCCCCGTCCTCGCCTTTCCCGTGATGGGTTTCGTCGCGTTTCTTGTTGTGGCAGGGTCGATGGCCCAACGAAGTCAATGCATTTTGGATCCATGAAATCGATTAGATCTCCATATCTAGAAGATTCTCTTTGGTACATTTGGCTGCCCATACCCTCAAAGTTTGGTCGTGTTGGTGGTGGGTGGGGTTTCATGGTTGGTCTGTAGCACTGGTCGTCTAAGTACGAGGGGTGGAAAGGAAATGGATCTTGGGGTGTTTGGTATTGAGGATGTTGGGTGCTTTAGTGATGTTGTGGTTTATGGTAAGTTGGGTTGGTTGGTTCATAATCTTCGGACAATCCCAGATCAGGGCTAAGGTTGGATGTTGAGGGGCCCATATTAGGATATGCATAAGACTGCAATTGTGTGGGGGGGGGGGGGGGTATGCGGGTGTATTGGTATTGTGATTGAAATTGTAGTTGGGTGTGAGGCATATGGGGGTATTGGTACTGAGGTGGTGATTATGGTTGGTTGTGGGGCATGTGGGTGTAATTGTATTGTGGTGGTGACCGTGGTTGGGTGTTTGTGGTTCTGTTTCGTCGGGGGGGTTGGTGGGAGGTTTATGTGTGTTGGGTTTGTTGTTGGGGAAATGAGGGTCGTGCCCATTGTGTTCGTGGGTCAACCAAATACCTTGGATGAGACACGTGCATTTCAGGGGTACTAATCGATCTGTACCAAGATAAATACTGATATGTGTGTCACATATTACCATGGTTGAGGAAAAATGGGAATTGCAAGACATGTCGGTGACGCCTCTGCCACATCTTACACCATTCTGGAGAAAAATATTTTCAGTTGGTAAGACCACATTGGGCGTCGACCCTTTTGAGATGCCACGGGGACAAACAAGTCGGATCGCCGGGTATCTCTTGATGCATTTCAAACTGCATCTTGACACGGTCGCTGTGGTGCATCTCCACAATATTGAACCGTATGATTGCAGTCTTTGCGCTCCAAATTGCTGCATCCTCGGAGTTTGGTTCATGGTCCAAACCCAAATATGGTCTCCATACAAGCTGCGGATAAAATTAAATCAGGTTAATGAAAACGTAATAAATAAATAATTTAAAAGTAGAAAAGTTGAAAGGTATGACGTACATCATTCGGGCCAAGGTGATCCAATAGATTGCGGTATAGAGCAACATTGAATCTTGGATTTTTGCCGTAATCCATACCCCTCACGCAGTATCTAAAGGAATTGAAAAATATTTTATTTTTATCATATATTTGGTGAAGAGATGAATAGTAATAAATGATATAAGTTGATAACTTACTTTTTTGCGTATGGGAAAACGAATGTGTTGTTGTTGACGGGGTTTAGGGACTCCATCCTCCACCAACCCCAGGCTTAAAGTAAAAAAGCGCAGCCATAAAATGTACATTTTTCCTTGATTGCATTTTTATACAAGGAACTGTATAGATGGGCTAAAACAGCAGAACCCCAACTATACTTTCTAGTTTTTTCGAAGTCTCTAAGTAAATTTAAATACATAAAATTTACACTATTTCTCGTACTTTAGGGAAATAAAAAGGTTCTAAATAGTATCATTATATAATTTCTAGCTTTTATTACCTTAGATAGCTCGGAGGAATTTTGGTTCAATTCCAGAGTCGCATAATGATTTTTTAGCTCAGTAAGTAGTATACCCTGACCTCTTGAACCACCACCTTCAACCATATCCCTGCCCAACAATTCTTCACACAGAGAATTAGGTTGTTGAACTAACCCGTTAACTGCCTTACCATCGACAGGGAGACCCAATAACATGTACATGTGCTCTAGTGTGATGGTACATTCACCTATTGGTAGATGAAATGTATGGGTCTCTGGTCTCCACCTTTCCAACATTGCAAGTATGAACTTTGAATCAATCGTGCAGTTGGAGATCTTTATAACGTTTCTGAATCCTGCGTATTCGAGACAGGGTACAATCAACGGGTCGGGAGTAAGGTAGTTGTGTGACCGGATTCTGAATCTTTTAGTATCCTAAGTTAATAATGTAAAAAGTGTAAGAGTAGGTAAGACGAATAAAGCATTAATAGAAGTATGAAAAATGTATAAGTATACAAGAAACTTACAAATACTGCAATGTTGTCCCTTGTGCCTTTGTGAGAATCGCCCATTGTGAGAAGAGCCATTGTTGAAAATGTCTGAGATTATGAAAGAGTTTGAAATTGTATGAGATTATGAAAGAGTTTGTAGCAGAGAGTGAGACGATTGTGGATGCGATAAAAGTATGCGAGGCTCTGTATTTATAGGCAAAATTTTATCATAGAGTAAGTGAGGTGGTAGGTGGGTGCATGCATGCATGATAAGTGTCACTCTTGCAGTGTAGGTGCAGGCTACGTGGCAAGTTTGGGGAAGGCATCTCTGCATGCATGTAACACGATTGGACGTGAAGGGAGGCGCCATTGTACTTGGTGAAAGAGTACAAAAATGAAAGGTGTCTCCATCCCTGTTGGAGAATAAGAGGTGGCATGGGTTACAGTGTAGCTGCAGGCTAGGTGACAACCTTGGAGAAGGCATCTCTGCATGCATGTAACACGATTGGACGTGATGGGAGGCGCCTTAAAGGTTGACATGGGTTGCAGTGTAGGTGTAGGCTAGGTGACAACCTTGGAGAGTGCTTACTGTTGGTTTATTTAAATTCAGTACAACCTATTTAATCTTACATTTATCAAAACACTCCTACACTTAATCACTCAAACACTAGAATATTCAAAAATTCAAGCAATTAACTCATAAACTTCAAACCTTCAAACCTTCAAACCTTCAAACCTTCAAACAATCATACACAATGGCCTATGCACCCCAATATGTGATCAATGCACATTTCAACGGTGAGACATACATTTGCTCCACCTCTGGGTTTTTGTTTAGAGACACTGAGAACATCCGATTTTGTTTAAACAGGAAAGCCAATTTCTTATACTTCAAAAAATGATTAGAGGCCAAACTTGGACGTGGTCCCATGACACAAATATTTTATCAGAATCCAATTTTTTTTGGTAACAACCAAATAATATTTTATAAGGTTGAGGTTCAAGATGACGAGGACCTTTAGAATATCTTTTCCAGTCATGAGTATTATGGGTACGACTCTATTGAGTTGTACATTATGCTGCGAGAGCCTTAGCTGTCACAAGTGGTTGATCCTCTGGAGACCGAATAAGTAGAAGTAGATGTCGTTGATGAAGAAGAAGATGACGAGTTGGAGTTTGACGACATGGTCAACGATGATTTCGAAGACGATGAGATACTTGGTATTCCTTCAAACGAGATCTACACACCATCTCCGCACATGACAAACTTCAACATGGGCGGAGATGAACCATCTTCTCATTTATTTTTCAATCTGTATATGCAGTCGGATGAAAATTTAAAAGAGAAAGACAAATTTCGTAACAGACAAGAATGTATCCGAGCCATCAAAAAATTTCACATGCTCAACTCGGTCGATTTTAAGGTGGGCCGTGTAAATCCAGAAAGGTACAAGATCAAATGGGTCATAGGTTCTATGTCTACCCAAACGTGTGTCAGTTCTACTCAATCACAGGATCATCGGAATCTAAATTATGATCTCATATGTCAAGAAATCCTACCACTTGTCAGCAACGATCCATTATTGAAGGTGAAAACCATAATCTCCCACATCACTACGGTATTTAACTATACTTTGTCTTACCGAAAGGCGTGGTTAGAAAAGACCAAGGCGATTGAAAAGGTATATGGAAATTGGGAGGAGTCATACCAAGAACTTCCTTGCTACCTGAATGCACTCCAGACTTATTCTCCGGGTACTGTTTACATTCTGGAAACAGTGCCAGCGTACGCCCCGGATGGTAGTTAACTCAACGGAAATGGAATATTCAGTCGAGTGTTTTGGGCTTTTCAACCTTGCATCACAGGGTTTGTGTCATGCAAACCAATTACACAAATTGATGGGACTTGGTTGTATGGGAAATACAAAGGCACGCTACTGATGGCAGTTGCGTAAGATGGCAACATCAACATTTTTCCAATTGCCTTTGCCATAGTCGAGGGGGAGACTAGTGGTGCTTGGAGCTTTTTTCTCAAGAATCTCTGAACACACGTGGCTCCTCAACCAGATCTCTGTTTGATCTCTGATAGACATGCATCCATTGAAAGTGCATACAACAATCCTGCAAACAGTTGGCATGACCCTCCTTCTATGCATGTCTATTGCATTAGACATATCGTCCAAAATTTCACGAGGGAGATCAAAGACAAAGCTCTTAGGAAAGCGATTATGAATGCGGGATATGCATTGACACAACCTACGTTCAAATATTATCGCAACGAGATCCGTTTGTCAAATCCGGACGCCGGTAGGTGGATCGATAATATTCCAGTAGAAAAATAGACTAGGTCATACGACAATGGACAAAGATGGGGCCACATGACAACAAATCTAATTGAATCGATGAACGGGGTATTCAAAGGCATACGAAACCTCCCAGTCACTGCTTTGGTTAAATCAACATATTTTAGGATGGCTTTGTTGTTTGCCAAAAGAGGTGAAATATGGAATGCTGTGTTGCAATCTGGACAACTATGGAGTGAAAGTTGCATGAAGTACATTAAGGCAGAAAGTGCCAAAGCCAACACCCATCTGGTTATACGGTTTGACCGAAATAACCACAACTTTATTGTCAAAGAGACAATCGACCACAACGAGGGCCTGCCCAGACAAGAGTATAAGGTTATACTACATTCTCGTTGGTGCGATTGTGGCAAGTTTCAAGCCTTTCGCATGCCTTGCTCTCATGTCATTGTTGTGTGTTCCTATACTCATCTAGACGCGCTACAACTTCTGTCTCCCATTTACAAATCTGAAATCTTGCTCAACGTATACAACAACAACTTCCCTTTGGTAGAAACTTAATTATTGGTCTGCATACGACGGTGAAATAGTACGACACAATGACCAAATGCGAAGGAATAAAAAGGGTCGTCCCAAAAGTAAGGGCATCACAACCGAAATGGACTCCCTTGACAAGCTGGAAAGAAAGTGTGGTTTATGTCGTCAGGTCAGACACAATCACAAAAATTATCTGTATCGGGCTACTGGCTCAACCACATAAAAATTGTATTACAAAAAATCTTTCCTTTATTAAGTTGTAAACATTAGGGTTTTTCGTTAATAGTATTTGTTACAATAAACATTGCGCGAACAAGAAATAAAACACGATAAACCGTCTACAAAATTACAACCGTTAAAACAATTTCATCTGACCCATGCATCATCAAAATTACGTCGCTGTCTGTTTTGACTTCCTCCAACCAAAAATTAGGTCTTCCTGTCGCAAGTGAGGTTGTTGTTCGTCTTTGCTGAATCCTTCTAGTTTGTTCCCCCTCCTCGATGTCTCCCTTTAGCCATTGCATCAACTCCCTCTTCAGACGCTCCATGGAGTGAATATGCCAGAATTTCATTTTCATCAGAGGTTTTGTGGCGAAGAAAATAACGTAACCATCTCTGATAAAAATCATGGGCGATGTCATGACGCAAATAACAGAGTAAAAAATAAGAGAACATTGCGAGAAAGTGTGAGGAATGACGGAGAAACAGACGAATTATTTATAAAAATTGCATTTTGCCCTAGGAGCCAAGTGAGATGGCGCCTCCTCTCACTTTTAAAGTGCATGCGCCATCTCACTTGATTAAAAGAGAGAGAAGGCGTCAAGTGGGATGACACCTAGGGCAAATTGGGGAGTGGATGCGCCAACTGGGTTGACCCATCCTTATGGGGATTTCTGAAACATGGTTATTTGTGTAATTTTTTTTAATACCTGATTATTCCAAAAAAAATTTCTAAATGTAATATGTTTTAATAATTTAAAAGTAGTGTAGAAAATAATTATTAGAGTAAAGTTGGTAAACATTAATTAAAAATTGGATTGAAAAGGCAAAGAGAGTCTTATTTTAGAACAAATATTTTTTTTGTTTTTTTTGTTTAGAAAGACATTTATTTTAAGAGAAAATGAGTAATAATATAGTAACAATTTCATGATTTACAAAAATCAAAATGGGGAGCAATCATTATTAAATTTAAATCTCCTTTTCAATAATATTGATTGTCTATTACTTCTCAAAGATAAAAACAATCATAACTAGAAGATTTTTCCCATCATTTCCTTTTCTTTATTTTTTACTTTTAAAACAATTCCTTTTGAAGACACATGAATCACTCCCACCATAATTTTGTCTTGTTTTTTTGCAAAGAATCATTCCCACCTTAATCCTTCCCATGTTACGTCTTTCCCACTTTCTTCACTTAGCAACTCCAATCAAATCCAACTCTTTAAGTTTAATTCATTTGATTTTTTCTCTACATTTCTTAGCTTTCAATTCAGTTCTCTCTGGTGAGTAATCTATTATGTATAGCATAAGTACTTATTATCATAAGCTGTTTTCACAATTGCTTATTCTAGTAGTAGTTAAGCTGAAATAAGTTGATCTGTTTCTGTTTTTAGTTTCAAATTTTCAGAAAGATGGAGGTTCTTGTATATGTTATTGTGGCCTTCATGCTGTGTGGTTGTGCTGCTGGAAGGGAATGCACAAACAGTCCGACTCAATCGCACACGTTGCGATATGAGTTAGGGGCATCAAAGAATGAGACATGGAAGAACGAAGTGATGTCTCACTATCATGTAACCCCAAATGATGATT
This sequence comes from Vicia faba, assembly GCA_948472305.1. Lineage (NCBI taxonomy): Eukaryota > Viridiplantae > Streptophyta > Magnoliopsida > Fabales > Fabaceae > Vicia > Vicia faba. The sequence goes on from OX451741.1 coordinate 272,026,650, forward strand.
CAGCTTGGGCTGATTTGCTACCTAGGAAGTTGTTAACAGAAGAACACCAACGTGGTTGGACTGTTCTGTATAAAAAAGTTAAGAATTTGGGTGTGTTTAAGCCACCTGTTGGATTTCTCAAAGAAGTTCCTCTTGAGGATGTGAGGTTACTGCAAGGTTCCATTCATGCTGAGGCACAGCAGACTAATTTGGAGTATCTCTTGATGTTGGATGTTGATTCATTGATTTGGAGCTTCAGGAAGACGGCTGGATTACCGACTCCGGGTAAACCGTATGGTGGATGGGAGACTTCTGATCAGGAACTCAGAGGACATTTTGTTGGTAAATTTTATTTTAGCTTCTGCAATTCACTTTTGAAGGTTAATATATAATTGATTATTTTTTATAATCTGAAGGGCATTACTTGAGTGCATCGGCTCTAATGTGGGCGAGCACGAAGAACGATAGTCTGAAGGAGAAAATGTCGGCTCTTGTTTCCGGTCTATCAGCTTGTCAGGAGAAAATTGGAACAGGATATTTATCTGCATTTCCAGATGAGTTTTTTGATCGATTTGAAGCTATTCAACCTGTTTGGGCTCCCTATTACACCATTCATAAGGTATAAGAAAGACTAGATTTTGACTAGTGCAAGTGCTTTTGGCCTTAGTATTGTGTGATCTTGATCACTCGACTTTGACAGATCATGGATGGCTTGTTGGATCAACATATTAAAGGTGGAAATCCTCAAGCTCTAAAAATGTTGATATGGATGGTCGATTACTTTTACAATAGAGTGATGAATGTAATAGCAAAGTACACTGTACATAGACACTACGATTCCCTAAATGAGGAAACTGGAGGAATGAATGATGTCCTTTACAAATTATATAGCGTAACGGTAGGTTAACTAGTTCGTGTAGTTTCTTTAACTCTCTTTTTATTTCATGTGTTCATATAATGTTCCTCACTTGTTAACTATGATGGATTTTTAAGCATTCGTGAAACAACTTTAATGATTATAGCACATGACGCTTGGTTATTCTGAACTAAATCTTTCATGTTATACAAATATGCAGGGGGATTCAAAGCATCTATTGTTGGCTCACCTTTTCGACAAGCCATGCTTTTTAGGGTTGCTTGCACTAGAGGTAACTAATTGATATTTATTATGACATAATTCAGTTATATATAGTTTTGGCTGTAAATTTCAAGATGTTGCAACTGTTCTTCAAATTAAGTTTAAGAGAGCACTTATAAGTTATAACTAATGTTAGCTTTCAGATGAGCAATATCTAAAGGGCATAACATACAATATATACCAGAAAGTTTCCATATAAAATTTAATTATAGCCTTATACACCATTTCAACTTCAACTTTTATGTAGGCAAATGACATAGCTGGATTTCATTCTAATACACATATCCCAGTTGTTGTTGGAGCTCAAATGCGGTACGAAGTCACGGGTGATCCAATTTATAAGGTAAGTTCCTCATGCCCATTGTCGATTACTAATCTATTTTTCACTAAGTTTTCATGAAGTTATGTTTATTTTCTATTTATTGGTGTAAGCTAATTTATTTATTTTTCCAATTTTAACATTTTGGAGGTATTACTTGAGGATAATAATCATTCAACGCCCTTATATATGCTTTTCAGTTTTCTAAGAATAGTTCTTGTGTTTTGATGTGTTAGGATATTGGGACATTCTTTATGAGCATTGTAAACTCTTCACACAGCTATGCAACGGGAGGGACATCAGTCGGCGAGTTCTGGTACTAAGATATCATCCTTTATTTGCGTTTAAAAGTATTCATAGAATATGATTTCTTAAAGAAAATCGAGTAGAAACTTTCCGTTCCTTTATTTTTACATGATAATCAGTTCTAGATTTCTTTCTGAAGTCTTTTATCTCAACTATTGGGCAGGAGTGATCCAAAGAGAATGGCAGATGCCCTGTCAACAGAGAATGAAGAATCGTGCACAACTTATAATATGTTGAAGGTACAACCAGATCAACCGATCACTCGTCATTCTAATAGTTCATCAGCGTAACATACTACTTCAGGGATGATTCATTGTTTATTCCTGTTGAAGTATTCATGTTCTTAAATATTGATTTCAGGTTTCACGCCATTTGTTCAGATGGACCAAAGAAGTCATTTATGCAGATTATTATGAGCGCGCTTTAACGAATGGTGTACTCGGCATTCAAAGAGGAACAGATCCTGGGGTGATGATTTATATGCTTCCTCTAGGTCGTGGGCAATCCAAAGCTAAATCTTATCATGGTTGGGGAACACCATTTAATTCTTTCTGGTGCTGCTACGGAACAGGTGGGAATCTGCGTACTCCTTTTAAGATTCTGTACACTTTTTATTAATATTCTAAAATGACTTATAATATAAACAAAGTAATATTTGGAACATGTGGCTTAATATGAGGCCGAGAGAGTAATATTCGTTGTAAACTCCTGAATTCTCTTACCTGAGTTCTATTCTAAATTTAGTTTTCCTTTGTCATTAGGAATTGAATCATTCTCAAAGCTTGGAGATTCTATTTATTTTGAAGAGGAAGGGAATAATCCTAGTCTATACATCATTCAGTACATATCAAGTTCATTTAATTGGAAATCTGGGAACGTTTTGCTCACACAGACAGTTGTTCCAGCTGCTTCGTTGGACCCTTACCTACGAGTTACGTTTACCTTCTCTCCTAATGAGGTATCTATTACATTGTCTTATTGCTTCTCATTTAGCCACATGTCTTCTGATGATTGGTATTGAAATTTTGAGGCTATAAATCTATAATGCCATACTCCTTCTACAACCTATCATTTCGAAACTTGAACTTTGCAGAAAAATGGGACTTTGTCAACATTGAACTTTCGTCTACCATCTTGGACTCTTGCCAATGGTGCCAAGGCGATATTAAATACTGAAACTTTATCTCTGCCAGCTCCAGGTTTGAATTTCTCTTTACTTCCCTTAATTATCTCACACTGACAGATACTAGAATGTTTAATCACCAAAAAGAAAAACGACGAAAAAGAACAAGCCCTTAGGCCATTCATATTTATGTTAGGACACACACTCATACACACTAGTAAACTATACATAATTACGTATTCCTTTTATAGCAGGAAAAGTTAACATTTGAAACATGAAAGTAATATTTTACTGTCTTAACCTTTAGGGATATTTTTGTCAATCACACGACAATGGAGTGCCAGTGACAAGCTATCCCTTCAGTTGCCTCTTATCATCCGAACAGAAGCCATAAAAGGTAGCTTTACAAGACAATCTATGAATGTAATATACATATATTTTGTGAAAGAATGTGTTTACATTACTGATATGGTGTTTTCAAATGAAATTCAGATGAAAGACCTGAATTTGCATCTCTTCAAGCAATTCTTTACGGACCATATCTTCTCGCCGGTCATACCTACAAAAATTGGGAAATTACAGTTGGTGATAACACATCTGTTGCAGACTTGATTACTCCAATTCCTCCCAGTTACAACAACCAATTAGTTTCTTTGTCACAAGACTTTAATAATTCAACTTTTGTTATAACAAACTCAAACCAATCACTCACAATGCAAAACCTACCTGCACCTGGAACTGATATTGCTCTTCATGCTACCTTTAGACTTGTCCAAAAAAATGCTACTAGTAAATCAGTGGTTTTAGAACCAATTGATCTACCAGGAAATACTGTAACTCACCAAGGACCAGACCAACCTCTTATCGTTGTAGATTCCTCCCTTGACGGGCCATCTTTGGATTTTCTAGTCGTACCAGGATTGGACGGACAAAAACAAACTGTATCTTTAGAATCAGAAAGCAATAAAGGTTGTTACGTGCATAGCGATATGAGCCCTGGTTCAGGACTTAAGCTCAAATGCAAGTCTGACTCTGAAGCTAGTTTTAACCAAGCAACGAGTTTTGTCTCTGGGAAAGGATTAAGGCAATACCATCCTATCAGCTTTGTGGCAAAAGGTACATACAAAAATTTTCTTTTAGAGCCATTATTCAACTTCAGGGATGAGCATTATACAGTTTATTTCCATACTCAAGGTCATGCAAGTTGGAATTCTAAGTAAGCTTTGCTTAGAAAGGTTCAAATAATTAAAATAAATTTATAGAAAGATTAGCGGTTCAATTTCTTGTGCACGGGACTCTTAATGTATGAAATGGATGGGTTATACTTTTTTTATACTAAACTTTCAGTGCAATGTAAATTAATAATGGATCGTTTTAATCCATTTATTATAATTTAAATAAAAATGTATTTATGGCACAATGATATACTTGGAGTGCATCACTTGGTGTATAGCTTATTCTTGTATTTATCTACAATTAATACAATGATGCAATGCAATTATGTATGTATGAATAAAATTTGATCAAAGGCTAACTAGTCAAATAAAAACCATTTTAAATTTTCAATTAAAATCAGAGGTTAACAAGTCAAATAAAAACCATTTTGAATTATTATTTAACATCAATGACGTTAATGCAATTCCATTATGTATTAAATTTATTTGAATTAAAAAAAATTGATATTAATTTAAAGTGAATAAATTAATTTAGATTTGATGAGATAGTTTGGATTGCATTGCATGATTCATACATACATAATGCCCTTAAAATCTAGAACTTAACCTACTGATGCACCAAAATGCAACCAAAGTGAGAAGTCTAAGATGTAGGTCACTGATGAAACTATTCGGAGGATAAGTTTCGTCATTTTCACGAAAGTTAACTTTTAGAACCCTCTATGTTATTCCATGTTAGAAACAATTGCAAAAATGAGATGAATAACATAAATTAACATAATAAAATAAATTTTTATTAAGATATATATAAAATACGTAATATTATAAATAAATTTTTGTTAATATAAATTTAATATTATATTTCATCATCAAGAGATGATTTTGTATGTTTCAACATTTTTAGAATATCATCGGTTGATCTCGTAATCATCACATCCACTTTAATTGATCATTTTGTTTTGTAACATTGAAATGTACTCCTCATAATCGTTAAACCTTCATCAATCTTCAGCTCAAATTTATTGAACTATATCTTCTCTCGATTGTCAATTGAGGATCAATGATAATGGAGCTTCACAATTCTTCAATTATCTAGGTATAACAAGAGATTCTCTAGTGTGGATTTCAGATCGACAAGACGAGTGATCTCTATGAATCTAAATTCAAGAGAGGTCTCTCACTGTTGTTGAAGCAGACAAATGTGAGATAAGAATATTGAGATATTTTATGGTGTTTTAGTTAACTACATGAGTGACACCCTTATTTATAGATGTTTTAGATCAACAGTGATCTATGAAACCCAATCTCGTCTCACATAATATTTTGGAACTTAACTTCCGAAAGCACTCTATTACATTTAGAAAAACACAAGAAAAGGGTATGTTTTGAACTTAAATTTTGGATTTATCCCTGTTAGTAGTTAGTTTTATTAGATTTAATCTATATTTTAGGAATATCTTTGGGATATTAATCTATATTTTAGGAATATCTTTTAGAAGATATTATTATATCTTTTTATATCTTTGTTAGAGGATATTTAAGATTTTATTTTGTGTATAAATAGCCTAGTGAGATAGCTCAATGTAATTCATTGTAAATCATTATTTCTTATTTTGTAGCCGTCAGTTAATATATTCTTTTTTTGCCTTTCATCTCTTCTTTGTGCACCAACAATTGGTATCTAGAGCTCCGGTTCAAAATCCACAGGAAAAAGGAAAACACGAGAGAACAATAAGGTGTTGTGTGATAATCGTTGTTTCTGATTCTGGGATTTGGGAAACTCTGCTTTATTGAATTTCTGCGTAAATTGCACAAGGTAGAAGATGAACGGAAACGACGGCGATATCCATTCCAAGCTTCTAGTATTTGATGGAAAAAACTGGAATTGTTGGAAGATCCAGATGCGCGTGTTGTTTGGTTCTCAAGATGTGTTAGATCTTGTCATCGATGGCTATGATCTGTTTGAAGCAGACGCAACAGAGGAACAAAAGATAACACATAGGGCGCTAAGGAAGAAAGATCAGAAGGTATTGTTCTACATCCATCAATGTGTGGATGCAAATGTGTTTGAGAAGATTGTTGATTCTGAAACAGCAAAGGTTGTGTGGGACACATTGATCAGATGTTGCGGTGGTGACGCATCAGTGAAGAAGGTGAAACTTCAGTCTCTCAGAAAGCAATATGAAAATCTCAACATGAAAGACAACAAGAAGGTTTCTGAGTACATCTCTAGAGTGATTCTGATCACTAATGAGATGAAAGCTTGTGGAAAAACTCTTTATGAACAAGTAATTATTGAGAAGATCTTAAGATCTTTAACTTCTCAGTTTGATTATATTGTGGTAGCAATTGAATATTCCAAAGATCTGAGTACCATGAGAGTTGAAGAGCTGCAAAGTAGTCTAGAGGCACATGAGTTTCGTATGACTGCGAGAACTTCTGAGAGGGAAGTAGAGCAGCAGGCTCTAAAAGTAACTTCTGGTAAGAAGTATCAGAAGCAGACTTGGTCAGAATCCAGGAAGAAAACTAAGGGTGGTCAAAGGTCATAAGCTTCAAACTCTGATAGGCAGAAGAATGTCTAGAAGGGAAAGGAGAAGTCTGACAAGAAGAATGTTCAGTGTTACTGTTGCAAGAACTTTGGTCATTATGCCAAAGGTTACTGGTCAAACAAATAAAGGAAGTTAGAGGAAGCAAATATAGCCAGAGGAGAGTCAGATGATGAACTTGTGCTATTGTTGGCTTCTGAACCCGATGATCTGAATTCATCAGAATAATGGTATATGGACACAGGGTGTTCAAACCATCTTACTAGAAACAAGAAATGGTTGGTTGATTTTGACTCTGGGAAGAGTACAAAGATTAGATGTGCTGATGATAAATACCTCAATGCAGAAGGTATGGGAAATGTCATAATTATTCTAAACAATGGGAAAGCAGCAGTGATTTAGAATGTATGGTATGTACCTGGCATGAAAAGAAACCTGATGAGTGTGGGACAACTGATTGAGAAAGGTTTTTTAGTTACCATGAAGAACAATCTTCTGAAGCTATATGACTGTAATCAGAAGCTTATTATGGAGTCAGAACAGAGAAGGAACAGAACATTCAAGGTGAATGTTGGAACTGTAGACTCTGAATATCTTAGTGCAACAAGTGTTGTCAAGGAGAGTGAGATGTGGCACAGAAGATTTGATCATCTGAATCTCAAAAGTTTAGGGCATCTGAAATCAAACAATCTGGTACATGGAATTCCTACAATCAAGAAGCCTGAAAAAAGCATGCAAGGTGTGCATGGAAGGGAAGCAACCAAGATTACCATTTGCATCAGAAGTAGCTCCAAGAGCAAAACATGCCTTAGGAGTAGTGCATTCTAATGTGTGTGGTCCTTTTCCAGTAGCATTAACTGGAGGGAATAAATATTTTATTTCATTTGTTGATGAGTTCACCATAATGACATGGATATCTCTTATAAAGTTTAAACATGAGGTATTTGCTGAATTCAAGAAGTTCAGACTGAAGGCTGAGAGTCAGAGTGGCCAGACTCTGAAGATTCTTAGAACTGATAGTGGTGGTGAATATAACTCCACAGAGTTCCAAAGATTCTATGAGGAGAATGGAATTGAGCATGAGGTTACTGCTCCCTATACTCCTCAACACAATGGTCTTGCTGAAAGAAGAAACTGTACTTTGCTTGATATGGTGAGAAGCATGCTGAAAGAGAAGAAGCTTCCTCATACTCTGTGGGGAGAAGCTGTTGCAACTGCATGTTATGTGCTCAACAAATGTCCAACAAAGAAATTGAAGGAAATAGTTCATATTCATAAGTGGACTGGAGATAAGCAAAGTGTTAGTCATCTGAAGGTGTTTGGTTCTGTATGTTACAAACATATTCCAGAAGCCAGAAGAGAGAAGTTGGATGATAGAAGTAAAGTGATGTTGCTGGTGGGGTACTACAGTACAAGTTCGTATAAACTTTATTGTCCAAAAACTAACAAAGTTGAGTTTAGCAGAGACGTCATTGTAAAGGAATTAGAAGTTTAGAATTGGGAAAAGTCTCATCCTGACTCTGATGAGAGAACTCCTGAAGAAAACTCATAAACACATGTTTCTGAAGCTGGTAAAGACTCTGACTCTGAAGAAGATATAGAAGGAGAAGATGATTCTGACTCTGACTCCGATGGTGATCCAGACTCTAAAGACAGTCAAGGTTCTGGAGAAATTCCAATTTCTGAAGTAAGTGCTTCTGAAGGGGAAAGTTCTGGTGTCCAAAGTTCTGAAGGTCCAGTTCAGAGGCAACAAAGAGTCAGAAGCATCCCAAGAAGATTTGCAGAGTTTGATATGTTGCAAGACACTGAAGTAGACTCTAAAGGAGAAGTTATTCAGTGTGCAATGTTAGACTCTGAACCCATGAGTATGGAAAAGGCTCTTAAGAAGCAAGTTTGATTACATGCCATGAAAGAAGAACTTGATGCTATAGAGAGAAACAAGACTTGGAAGTTGACAGAACTTCCAAAAGGTAAGAAAGCCATCAGCATCAGATGAGTTTTCAAGCAGAAGTTAAAGCCATATGGATCAATTGGCAAACACAAAAAAAGATTAGTAGCAAGAAGCTTTCTACAGAAGCCTGGGTTGGATTACTTTGAAGTATTTGCACCTGTAGCGAGACATGAAACAATCAGACTAGTGATTACAATAGTTGCTAACAGGAATTGGCCTCTGATGCATTTAGATGTAAAATCTGCATTTCTGAATGGTCCATTGCAAGAAGAGGTATACGTATTTGTTGTACCCCAAAATTGACTGACTGGTAACTCGTGACCAACAAAAGATATTCGTACAAAAAACGAGACTCACTAAACAAACTGACAGGTAACTCGTGACCCACAAATAGTGTCGAATTGTTTATGTGAAATAGAAGATAACATATAGATCTTGCTCGACATTAAAGAGAAAACATATAAAGTACTCAAAAGATATAATTGAAAGATAAAAGATTTGCATTGAAATAAAAATGGTGATTCACGTACATCAAGCACTCTTCACTCTTGATTTCCTGACGCTCGAAATGAGAGAGTTGACAAGTGATTTGAGAGTACAAATGAACACCCACAAACTACACAAAATCTGCCTATTTATAGTGTTTACAAAGTAACTACCTAGATAAAATCTTCGAATGATATTAACATCTTGAGGTAAATGCTTTACTAGATGTTGCCACCTATTTGGCGCTCAAACACGTCGTGGATTGCTGGTAACTGCTCATGATTTTGAAGTTCCACCTATTTGGCGCTTGAACACGTCGTGGGTTGCTGGTAACTACCCAGGTTTCCTCTAATCCTCTTGAACATAAACCACTTCTACCTTTCTTAGACGCTTTCTTTCTGGAAAATAATAATCACGCTTCCTCCAAGTCCAAGAAACCCTTCTTTGTCGACTAATACCATTTTCGACCAAGTCCTTGTCTTTTACCCTTTTGGTCGACTAAACCAATTTTATCCTCCTAACATATCCTTTTTTTTCTTCCTAGTCGACGTAGTTCAATTTTCGACAGTTTCAGTGTGACTTCTTCCAAGCATTAACTCTGACTTAATAAAACCAACTTTTCACACATTGGCACATGTTTCCCAAAAAAAAAACTTATTTTGGAGGATGACTCCTAACTTATGAGAATATCTTCATTTATTACATGTACTTGAATTCCTTAAGATTTTCCAAGGTAACAAAAGTGTAATATTCAAACAATCTCTCTTTCTAAGTTAGATTGTAAGAAGTATCTCGCTTGTGTGCTTGAGCATCTGAAGTCTCTTACTTATGTGTTTGAGTATTGAAAATCTCTTGCTTGTGTGCTTGAGCAATTGTAGTCAAAATTGATTATAGTGAAATCTATTGGAAGTACAAGGGGACTAGACTACTCCTAATTTGAGGGAGGAACCAAGATAAATTGTTTATGTCTCTCTTTCTCTCTAACTCTGATATTGTTTTTATCCGTTGCAAACAACTTACCTTGAATTAAACTCTAAACTATGTGTTCAGAATCTGATAAAAGTGTTTTAAAAAAGAAAGAAAAAACTTACACACTTCAACCCCTTCTTGTATTTTTCTCACCTTGGTTAGATGTTGCACTTATGAGTTTCATTGATGGTTTACTGTCAGGGTGATGACATTAGACGTCGAGCTTATGTGTTCCACCAATAAATTTTCATTAGGGCGTTGGTAGACGTTGAGCGTTTTTTTTTAGAAAAAAATTTCACCTTGAAAAAAGCATACAATGTCTCGATATGTAGTTCTATTTAAAACAAATGAGATGGTGGCATTCTGTGACATAAAAAAATATGGGGAATTTCTTATTCCACCCCATGCCCAAAAGAAATACCCAACATAATTCCTAAAACGCCCTATGAAACCGGAAGTATATTTTTGGTGCGCACCTTTTTTTTTGTTAAAATGATTAAGAACCAGAAGTATATTTGTGGTTGTAAATCAGCAATATATTTCTGGTTTTAATGCTTCCAATAGCAGAAAAAATTTAGGCAGATAAATGTCATTTTTTTCTTGTTTCGCATTAAATGCAAAAACCTGTATAATTCAAACAACAAAGACAATTGGAACAAAGATATATATATATATATATATATATATATATATATATATATATATATATATATATATATATATATATATATATATATATATATATATATATATATATATATATATATATATATATATATATATATATATATATATATATATATATATATATATATATATATATATATATATATATATATATATATATATATATATATATATATATATATATATATATATATATATATATATATATATATATATATATATATATATATAGGGATAACCCAAAAATATAATCCAAATACAACAATAAAAAACTAGAACCAAAATACAAATACATAATCAAATACTACCGGGTATGGCGAATGATGATTCGACCTGTCACCTTCGAGGCATTCCTCCGCTGCCTCCTGTAAAACAGATCCTCCTGAGTCTAGTGTAAGTGAATCGTCTCAAAATCATAGATACAATATGTATGCTCTCATGGAAAACCTCTGGTGAATGGTAACCTGCTCGGGATCACCAGCAGCCTCTCGTGCATGCCTAATCTCATTCGTGAACACCGTATCCAAATAACTATACCTAATGTGGCAACCACGAGTTTTATCAATCTCAACCATGGCACTCTCAGGGGTAACTCCCAACTTCTCAACCAACATATCCAACGCCTCCTTTTTATCAATCTTCTCATGATCCAAGAATGTCCCTCTAATCAGAAGATGTAGCAGACACGCGATGTCGCCGAGTGTGATCGTCATCTCACCATGTGGTGGATGAAACAACGACGCCTCATGGTGTCACCTCTCAACAGACGCGTTAATCATACCCTAGTTGATAACGATGTATCCACATAGGGCCAAATCTTTTAACCCTGTAAGCAATAAAAACTCATCAAACCATGGCTCAATAGGGGGTACGAGTCTACTGATCTTCCGCCCATGGTTAATGACCTTGAGCGGATCACGTTCCTGCATAAATATTTTGACAAATTTAATCAACAAACCAAAAATCAAAATTCATAATAAAAATGTAATCAAAATTCATACCTGTTAGTCCCAGATATATCTAGCAACATGGTCAGGGTAAAAAGGAAGAAGGGATAAATCAGAATGTCCTCCTCCAAAAGCCCGAGGCGCCGCAGGTGCAGACTCATTTGTCGCCTCATGAGCCGACTCAAGTGTTTGGGATGACTGAGGAGTCGCCTCAGGTTTCGTCTGAGATTGAGGCTATGATGGAGGTTGTGGTTGGGCCTCTGGTGTCTCCTGTGAATCAGACGTCTCTCCCGCCTCAAATGTACTCAGTTGAGAAGTGCGTTTGCGGGAGCACGGGGGAGGAGACAGATGAACTGAAGAATCCCGCATGCTGCAGGAGGACGACGTAGTAAGAGTAGAAGCGGAAACACCGAAGGCTGAAGCTATAGAAGGTGCATCCGGTACGACCTGTCCAGAGGCAGAAGGAGGCTGGGTTGCCTGACTCCTTTCTCTCTGCACAAAGGCATGTTGTGCAACCCCGCCGAGGCTCAATCGAGATGCTCTCCCAGTCATTGCTCCTGTAGGAGTACGAAAAAATGTTAACTTAAGAACCCGTGTTCAAAACAAAGTTGAAAACAAATACAAACTAAAATCGGAAATGCACTTACGGTCTTGTTCTTACTAAAACCGGAAATGCATTTCCGGTTTCTGCTGCGATTACATAAATACATTAACGACTTTCCTGTCCCCCAAATGAGCTCACAAAAAACCCATTGATCATGAAAATGGCATTGCTAACACCTTTCTAATGATTCTTAATATTGATAACAAACTACAAAATCCCAATTTCTAACCTAAATCACACATTTGAGTGAATTTTACATAAACTCTAAAAAGTTCAAAAATAACTTACTTGATTGATTGTGATTGATTTTCCTTGATTGATTGTGGTTGGATGCTTGAGAGACTGATGCTTGATGATTTCTAACAATTTGGGTTGCAAATGTGGTTGATTTGGTGAAAATTAGATTGAGAGAGTTTTGGTGTGTTTTGTATTTTTTGTTTTGAAAGTGACATTGTAATGAGAGGGAAAGAGACAACATGCCTTTTAATGAGTTCACAAATCAAAAATATATTTGCGGTTCTAAATCGTAGTTATATTTCTGGTTAGTACCGAACTTTTCCAACGTAATTCATGTCTAATATGGTACGAACCAAAAATATATTTCTAATTTTCAAAGATATTTTTAAAATTTTACATGGTACGCTAAAAAAACATAGAGTGAAATAAAAACTTCTCAAAATACATTTATGGTCTAATCTTCTAACCAGCACACTTCTTCACCGAATTCATGACCCGTTAAGCATTTACCTAGATTTAAATCTAAAACCATTTTTACAATGAAAAAGTTTTTTAACCGGTCCCATATTTTTCAAAAATAAAACATCCAAATCCAATATTTCATAACCGGTTGGTTAATGGATAAATCCATATCCAACTCACCTTCATCTCACATTCTCACTCAACACCAAAACACAAAATTCACCCAGAAAAACGCAACAGTGTACACCGTGTTTTCACGAATCAATGGACCAAAACGAAAACCCTAAAATTCACCAAAATGTCGAAACTCTGCCTACGATGTCGGAACTGTGTTTTCTCCAGTTTCGACCAAGACAAACATCAACGAGCTTGAAAAAAAACCGGATTCACAAAAAAAAAACCAGATTTACACTAGCCATGTTTTGGATTTTATCTGGATACGTCATATCCAAACCCTATTTTCATGTCACGTGAATCATTCCCATTTCCCACCATATTTTCACAAAGAATCATTCTTCACATAACCATGTTTGTTTCTAAACATTCAAACAAACCCGTGCTATCTTTTTGTCAGATGTTCATCCGTGAGTCATTGTCTACATCTTCTTCTCTCTCTATGCATATATACAAATTTTCATTGCACTTTATTAGCTGCATCTCACTGCATTCCAACCATTTTTTGTTTTCTACTGCCTATATATATTCTCATTCACATGTCAAGTCTTTCTCACTTCCTTCAGTTAGGCTCTCTAAACCCAATGCTGAAAAGTTTAGTTCATTTCAGTTGTAAATTTCTGGGCTGGCTTTCAGCTTGTAACTCTTTTTTTCCTGTTCATTCTAATATATTACACAAAAGAAAATAGGCCCAAAGGTTTCTTTTTTTCTTTTAATATATTTTTGTTTTTACTTTCAAATTTTCAGAAAGATGGAGGTTCTTGTATATGTTATTGTGGCCTTCATGCTGTGTGGTTGTGCTGCTGGAAGGGAATGCACAAACAGTCCGACTCAATCGCACACGTTGCGATATGAGTTAGGTGCATCAAAGAATGAGACATGGAAGAAAGAAGTGATGTCTCACTATCATGTAACCCCAAATGATGATTCAGCTTGGGCTGATTTGCTACCTAGGAAGTTGTTAACAGAAGAACACCAGCGTGATTGGACTGTTCTGTATAAAAAAGTTAAGAATTTGGGTGTGTTTAAGCCACCTGTTGGATTTCTCAAAGAAGTTCCTCTTGAGGATGTGAGGTTACTGCAAGGTTCCATTCATGCTGAGGCACAGCAGACTAATTTGGAGTATCTCTTGATGTTGGATGTTGATTCATTGATTTGGAGCTTCAGGAAGACGGCTGGATTACCGACTCCGGGTACACCTTATGGTGGATGGGAGGCTCCTGGTGTGGAACTCAGAGGACATTTTGTTGGTAAGATTTACTTTATTCATCATTATTTTTATGTTCTTTATTTGTATTTGTATCATGGTCTTTGGTAATTGTCTTAATGAGTTCTGGGGTGCAAGTTCTGTTCATTCCTCTCACAAGCAAGGTTGTCAAGATTGAGATCTTACCTAAGATCGGGAGATAATAGCAAGATCGTAAAATATAAAATTGTAGCTAAGATCGGAAGATCCTACCTAATTATTTTTGTAAGATCGAGAGGGGGTCATAAAATCGTAGAACATAAGATTGCAAATGAAATAGTAAGATCCTACTAAAATGAAAAACTAATAGTATATATTTGAAGTATTTTTATATGTTTGTAGGCAAGTGTATTAGTGAGAAAATGGCTCTTTTTCATATTCTTTAGACATGTATGATTCGATTTGTATATGTTATTACTACCACATGGACAATTTGTTAGACATTAGGGACATATTTGGCCAATTTTACTAGACATTAAGGACATTTTTTTACAATTTGACTACAACACGTGATTCTACTTAAGATCCGGATCGTTGGGCGTGAGTGAGATCGTAAAATCTTAAGATTTTAAGATCTAGATCGATATCTTGACAACCATGCTCACAAGAACTCCGCTCCTGGTCCTGGCTGCAATTTTCAGCTTCTGCATTTCACTTTTGAAGGTTAATTTATATTTGCTTTTTTTTTACCATGTGAAGGGCATTACTTGAGTGCATCAGCTCTAATGTGGGCCAGCACAAAGAATGATAGTCTGAAGGAGAAAATGTCAGCTATTGTTACTGGTCTATCCACTTGTCAGAAGAAAATTGGAACAGGATATTTATCTGCATTTCCAGCCGACTTTTTTGATCGATTTGAAGCTAATCAACCTGTTTGGGCTCCCTATTACACCATTCACAAGGTATAAGCAAATCTAAATTTTGATTACGAAAGTGCTTCTGGCCTTAACATTGTGTGATCTCAATTACTCAACTTTGACAGATCATGGCTGGCTTGTTGGATCAACATACTATAGCTAGAAATCCTCAAGCTCTAAAAATGTTGACATGGATGGTCGATTACTTTTACAACCGAGTGATGAATGTAATAACAAAGTACACTGTACATAGACACTATGATTCCCTGAATGACGAAACTGGAGGAATGAATGATGTCCTTTACAAATTATATAGCTTAACGGTAGGTTAACTAGTTCATATAGTTTCTGTAACTCTCTTGTTTCACGTGTTTATATAACGTTCTTCACTTGTTGACTAAGTAAATATGTTGCTTTGAAATGTAGAGTTTAACAGATATGGATTCTATTCCATAGTTGATGGAATTTTTATGCATGCCATCTGTGACACAAATTTAATGATTATAGCACATGGTACCTGGTTATTCTGACCTGTCACGTTATACAAATATGCAGGGGGATTCAAAGCATCTATTGTTGGCTCACCTTTTCGACAAACCATGCTTTTTAGGGCTGCTTTCAGTAGAGGTAACTCATCAATATTTGTTATGACATAATTTTGTTTTATGTAGTTTTGGCTGTAAATTTCAAGAGGTTGCAGTTGTTCTTCAAATTAATTTTAAGAGAGCACTTATAAGTTATAACTAATATTAGCTCTCAGATGAGCAACACATAAAGTGCATACATAACATACAATATATACGAGAAAGTTTACGTGTAAAATTTAATTATAGCCTTATTTTTGAACTTAACTTTTGTATTTAAAATAAAGTGTCCTCTACTTGAATGTTATATATAATATTGTTGTGCTCATCTCATCTCCAAATAAAACAATTAAACATTTGGATGTTGAACTCAGGTATTTGTATTCTAGTTTAGAAATTGTATTTAATTTTATGACTGGTCCCAAGAACTATTTTTGAAACTCTCTTTTTTCTTGTAGGCTGATGACATAGCTGATTTTCATGCTAATACACACATCCCAATTGTTGTTGGAGCTCAAATGCGGTATGAAGTCACGGGTGATCCACTTTATAAGGTGAGTTCCTTATGCACATTGTAGATTACTGATTTTATTTTCACAAAGTTTTCAGAAAATTATGTTTATTTTCTATTTATAGGTAATATATTTTATTTATTTTTCCAATTTTAATGTTTTGGGGGTAAACTTGAGGATAATAATCATTAAAACACTCCTATCCTTTCAATTTTCTAAGTGTGTTTTGGTGTGTTAGGATATTGGAACATTCTTTATGAGCATTGTAAATTCTTCACATAGCTATCCAACGGGAGGGACCTCAGTCGGCGAGTTCTGGTACTAAGATATCATCCTTTTAAGTTTCAGTTTTTTTCATATGCATTTAAAATTATCCATGGAATTTAATTTCTTGAAGAAAATCAAGCAGAAAGTTTCTGCTTCTTTATTTTTACATGATAACCAGTTCTAGATTTCTTTCAAAAGTCTTTTTATCTCAATTTGTGCAGGAGGAATCCAAAGAGAATGGCAGACACCATGTCAACAGAGAATGAAGAATCGTGCACAACTTATAATATGTTGAAGGTACAACCAAATGAACCAATCGCTCATGATTCTATTAGTTCGTCATGTAATCCTCAGGAAGATTTTCATAGAATTTCTTTAAACTGTCGAAGAGGGAAGATTTATTATCACACTGTAACTCATTGGTATAATACTTATGAATTATGCTTGAATGTGTTCCTACGTCCAGTGTAACATATTACTTTTGGGATGATTCAATGTTTATTTCTGTATAAGTATTCATGTTCTCAAATATTGATTTCAGGTTTCACGCCACCTGTTCAGATGGACCAAAGAAGTCTCTTATGCAGATTATTATGAGCGCGCCTTAACAAATGGTGTACTTGGTGTTCAAAGAGGAACAGATCCTGGGGTGATGATTTATATGCTACCTCTAGCAAATGGGGTTTCCAAAGCTAAAACTTTTCATGGTTGGGGAACACCATTTAATTCATTCTGGTGCTGCTACGGAACAGGTAGGTAACTGCATAAGATTTTTTATAGTTATTAAAAAATCACCTTGGGTACTAATTTTCTTCATAAAACAACCTTCATCGACTAAAATACCATTACTCTTAAAGTAGTTAGTTGAATTGTTAAGTGGTTTGAGATGCAATAAAGAAGATTATTTATTACTGGAATTTGGTACTAAACAATTTGTTGGTTTTCTAAAATGACAAACAATATTAAACAAACAGATATTGAAACATGAGACTTACTGTGAGGTGGAGAGAGTAATACTCTTTGTAAACTCCTCTAATCTCTTACCAGTATGCTATTCTCAATTTATTTTTCCTTTGTCATTAGGAATTGAATCATTTTCAAAGCTGGGAGATTCTATTTATTTTGAAGAGGAAGGAAATAGTCCTAGTCTATACATCATTCAGTACATATCAAGTTCATTTAATTGGAAATCTGGGAAAGTTTTGCTCACTCAGACAGTTGTTCCAGCTGCTTCGTCGGACCCTTACCTACGAGTTTCATTTACCTTCTCTCCTAATGAGGTACCTATTACATTGTCTTATTGCTTCTCATTTAGCCACATATCTTCTGATGATAGGTATTAGGTATTGGACTTTTGAGGTTATAAATTTATAATGCCAATTTTGTAGCCTTAATTATAAAACCAACAAGACATGTAGTATAAGATCCTCCATATTTTCCTTCTATAACCTATAATTTCAGAACTTGATCTTTGCAGAAAATTGGGACTTTGTCAACATTGAACTTTCGTTTACCATCTTGGACTCATGCCGATGGTGCCAAGGCGATATTGAATACTGAAACTTTATCTCTGCCAGCTCCAGGTCTGAATCTGTCTTTACTTCCCTTGTCTCACGGTGATAGATGCTAGAATGTGTAATCACCAAAAAATAAAAATGACGAAAAAGAACAAGCCCTTACCCATTCATATTTAAGACAAGACACCCACACACACTAGTAAACTAGACATATTTATGTATTTTCCTATAGCAGGAAAAATTTACATTTGAACCATGAAAGTAATATTTTACTATCTTAACCTCTAGGGAATTTTTTGTCAATCACACACCAGTGGAGTGCTGGTGACAAGCTGACCCTTCAGTTGCCACTTATCCTCAGAACAGAAGCCATAAAAGGTAGCTTTTCAAGATAATCTATGAAAGAAATATACATATATTTCATCAAAGAATGTGTTAACATTACTGATATTGTGTTTTCAAATTAAACTCAGATGAAAGACCTGAATTTGCATCTCTCCAAGCCATTCTTTATGGACCATATCTTCTCGCCGGTCATACCTCCAGAAATTGGGACATCAAAGGTGGCGCTAACACATCTGTTGGAGACTGGATTACTCCAATTCCTTCCGGTTACAATGATCAACTAGTTTCTTTGTCACAAGACTTTGAAAACTCAACTTTTGTTATAACAAACACAAACCAATCACTGTCAATGCAAAACTTACCTGCATCTGGAACCGAGTTCGCTCTTTATGCTACCTTTAGACTTATCCAAAAAGATGCTACTAGTAAATCAGTGATTTTAGAACCAATTGATCTACCTGGAATGACCGTAAGTCACCAAGGACCAGACCAACCTCTTATTGTTGTAGATTCCTCCCACAACGGGCCTTTGAATTTTCTAGTCGTACCAGGATTGGACAGACGAAATCAGACCGTATCTTTTGAATCAGAAAGCAATAAAGGTTGTTACGTGCATAGCGATATGAACCCTGGTTCAGGACTTAAGCTCAAGTGCATGTCGGATTCTGAAGCTAGTTTTAACCAAGCAACAAGTTTTGTTTTTGGGAAAGGATTAAAGCAATACCATCCTATTAGCTTTGTGGCTAAAGGTACATACCAGGACTTTCTTTTAGAGCCATTGTTCAACTTTAGGGATGAACATTATACAGTTTATTTCAACTTCCAAGGTTAAATAAGTTTATCCTAGAAAGGTTCAAATAATGAAAATTTATTTGTAGAAAGATTAGTGGATGGCTTTCTTGTGTTTGGTGCTCTAAATGTATGAAATGGATTATTTTTTTCTTCTGATTTCTCAGTGGAATGTAAATGGATCAACATTTATACAATCCTTTTATTTGCCAGCTTGAGTTTAGTAATCACACGTTTTGTTATGTATGTATTACATGTTTGAAACTTTAAAGAGACAATGAATTACAAAGGCTATACTTTTAATTAATGAATCATTATAGTAATAAATTTTTTATATATGGGTTTATCCTCCCAACCCAAATCTATTTATTCATGTTTGTGTATGAGACTATGAGTGCATGGTTGAAGTGGCTGGCCGGAAAGGCGTCCATTGTGTTGGAACAATTCCGTGGTTGTGACTAAAGTCGACATGACCAATGTAAGTGGCTAACGCCATTGACTTAGGAATCAAACCGTTCAACTTGTTATGTGACAGATCAATGTTTATGAAATATGAGATTTCACTAAACACATCTGGTATAGGTCCCCTCAAAGCATTCCTACTCAAATCCAAATGGCTCATTCTAGATGCCAACAAAGTCATCCTCCCGCTCAAGTTGTTATACTTCAGGTTCAGCGAGTCCAGAACCGACATCTGTCCTAATGAAAACGGAATTGGACCAGATAACTGGTTCAGTGACATGTCTATATCTGCTAGCCCATATATATTTGAAAAGGATCGTGGAATTCGACCGTTTATTCTATTGTGACTTAGTAACACTCGGTTCAGCTTTCTGAGCCGGCCGATGTTCCCGGGAATGGGGCCTTCTATGGCATTGTTGCGAAGATCAAGTTGCTTTAAGTTAACGAGGTTTACAAGTGTAGCTGGAATCCTGTTTGAGATATGATTATCTGCGAGATTGAGCATCATAAGCTGAGTAAGATGCCCTATATCATATGGAATCTTTTCGGAAATCATGTTTCCGGAGAGATCTATAATTTGGAGAAAATTTAGTGTCGTGATGCACTCAGGGATATTTCCCGAAATACCCTTCCAGTCGGAGATAGTGATACTAGAGAGCTGGGTGAGGTTGCAAATTGATGGAGAGATGTGTCCAGTCATGTATCCACTCGTGGTTTCGGTGTGTTTGTAGCGGCGGTGGTTGTCTCCCACGGTGAGGCCACGGAGTGTGATCTCTGCCACCCGACGTGAGGTCGGGTCACAGCTGATGCCGTACCAATTGTAGCAACAATTGGTACCTCTCCATGAATGGAAGATTCCAAAGTAAGGTTCATTAAGAGCTGCTTTGAAGGACATGAGTGCTGCCCATTCAGAAGGAGGACATGATGAGACATTGAGAACTTGTAAGGTCACTAGTAGCAATGACATTGCCAAGATTGCTCTAGCACCACACATTTTTGTTTGGTTTATTAGATTGGAGTGAGTAACTATGAAAGTGTTACTTAGTGCTTAGTGTTTATATAAGGGGATATCTACATGCTTGTGATACAAGGATTAATGTAACAGTGCATGGTTCTGTTAACAAGAAAGGAATTTTGTAAATGGCGATCTTTTGTTTTTGTTTCTATAAAGTGATGATTCTACTGTGGTGGAAAGCAATTAGGTAAAATACATTTGCATATGGTATTTTGTTGTGATTTATCGTGGTTTGAGTGCAACATTGTTTTGTTTATGCAATATTGTTTGATTTACCGTTTTGTTTCAATGCTCGTTTTGGTTCAAATTGATCAATCAATTTCAATTTGTTTGAAATCAGATTCAATCGATGACTTGTACGTCAATATTGTAGACCGTGGATATCGTGAATGTCCTCTACAACCCTTAATAAAATGGGTGAATTAGATGAGGAGCAAGGCAACTAAAAAAATTAAGTGTGTCGCTTTTTATGAGAAAAAAGAGTGAGGATTGCACTTTGAAGCTTTGTGTGTAGTATCTGATTCAGTCTATTGTAGGAAATTAAAGCAGTTATTTTTTTAAAGTGACAGTAGAACAGCTTCTGGTTACTTGCTTCTTTCTCACCTCGATCTGAAAAAGAAAACTAAAACATTCTTCCATACTTCAACTCCATCCGGTAGTGTTTACTTTTGTATTTTAACTTTTGTTCATAAAATCATTTCAATTATGGTGGAACGAACAAAATGTTATGAGGCCATTGGTTGTAAAATATCTCAATCTCCAGTAGACTTGAGAAAAGACATTACCACCAAATAGACTTTTCTATCCTTTTACCATGATTTTTAGTTGTAACACATTGCTTTTTATAAGGGTGTTTTAGATTTTTTAACCCATACATATAAAATTTATAATTTTATAATTTTTGTTTTATTAACTAATTTAATAATATCTTATTAAAAAAACATTATCGCCAAATAGAATAGGTTTGCATAACCTTTAAAATTGAATTTTAATTGCTGACACATTTTTTTTAAACGGTGTTTAACATTTTATTTCTCATAATATTAAATTAATAATATTATACTTTTGTTGCATTGAATTAATTTATAATATCATTTAAATAGATTTGTATTGATAAAGTAGGGTACAATATTAATAACTTAGGATAGTATATTTATATTAAATATTGAAAATGTCAAAATGCCCTATTAAATGATAAGTATTAAGAATTGTAGAAATTAACCAAATTATCTTTTCAATATCATCCCTTAATTTAGATTTTCTATCAGAAGCTAACAACACCAATTTCATCTCTCAAGCGAAGAAATTGGTCTGTCTTAACTGCATTCGTCAGAAGATCTGCTCGCTGTTTCTTGGTGCTGCAGTGCAGAACTTCTAACACTCCTTTCTGCACTTGACTTCTGAGAAAATGATACTTCGTCTCAATGTGCTCGCTTCTTCCATGTAGCACTGGATTCTTGGCAAGATCAATTGCATACTTATTATCAATCATCAGTTTCAGAGGTTCCTCAACTTTAACCTTAAGATCATACAAGAGATTCAGAAGCCAAACAACTTGACAAGCAGCTACAACACCTGCGATATACTCAGCTTCACACGTTGACAGAGCCACGACATGTTTCTTGGAACTCCAGAAAATAGGACCTCCCAAAAATTTAAACAAGTATCCAGAAGTACTTCTCATGCCCACTCTGTCTCCACACCTGTCAGAATCAAAATAACTTACTAATTCTGGTTCTGTCTTTCTTTCAGAAGGAAATAGCACTCCATATTTCAGAGTTTCCTTGATATATCTCAGAATTCTGACAGCAGCTTGGAAATGAGGCCACTTTGGATTACTCGTGAATCTGCTAACTAATCCAACTGCATAACAAATGCTAGATCTAGTATTACATAAATACCTTAGAGAACCAACCAACTGTTTGAAGGTTGTAGTATCAACAGAATCACCATCAGAGTCAGAATTTAATTTTTGATTGGTTTCTGATGGTGTCACAACAACTTTACAATTCTGCAGCTTAAATCTCTTCAGAAGTTCAAGTTCGTACTTCAACTGATGCAGAATGATATCCTTCTTTGAGTACAAAATATCCATCCCTAAGAAATATGTCATGTTTCCTAGATCTGTCATCTCGAACTCATTCATCAGAACTTCTTTGAACTTCTTTATATCTTATGGGCAACTTCATGTTAGCAAAATGTCATCAACATAAAGACACACCAGAATCATATTGTTATCAGAGTGTTGCACATAAACTCCATATTCCATCTCACATTTCTGAAACTTCTGCTTCTTGAAAAACGAATCAATTTTCAGATTCCAAGCTCTGGGCGCTTGCTTCAATCCATACAGAGCGTTATTCAACTTGTATACCATCTCTTCCTGATTCTTTTTCACAAATCCAGAAGGTTGTGACACGTAAACTTCTTCCTGTAATGAACCGTTCAGAGATGCAGACTTCACATCCATATGCATCAAAGGACAATTTCTATTTGCAGCTAAAGCAATCACCAATTTGATTGTTTCATGCCTAGCTACAGGCGTAAACAACTCAAAGTAATCTAGCCCAGGTTTCTGAAGAAAACTTCTAGCTACTAGTCTAGCTTTGTGCTTGCCAATTGAACCATCTGACTTAAGCTTCAACTTAAAAACCCATCTGACACTGATGACTTTTTTCTTATCTGGAAGCTTAGTCAATTTTCACGTTTTGTTCCTTTCTATTGCCTCAAGTTTTTCTTTCATGGCATTCAACCATTCTTTCTTCTTGAGAGCTTCTTCAATGCCCACAGATTCTGAATCTACTAGCATGGCACACTGAACAACTTCTCCTTCAGAATCAACTTCATTATCCTGTAACATGTCGAAATCTGTAAACCTTCTTGTTTTTTGTCTGATTCTCTGTGGTCTTTGAGCTTGTTCTGAAACTGCACTAGAACTACTACCTTCAGAGTTTTTCCTTCCAGAACTATGATCACCACCAGATTCTGGATCATCATCAGCATCTGGATCAGAATCAGATCCACTGTCAGAATCTCCTTCTGACTCATCTTCAGAATCAGATTCATCTTCTGATTTTGACTTATCTTCAGAACTTTCTAAAACATCTTAAGAAGCTAACTTTGGTGTTGGCACTGCACCAGAATTTGATTGAGACTTGTTCCAATCCCATGCTCCAGACTCTTTCACCACAACGTCTCTGTTGACTTCAACTTTATTAGTTTCTGGACAATAAAGCTTATACGCACCTGTACTGTGATACCCCACCAGCAATATTACTTTGCTTCTATCATTCAGTTTTTGTCTTCTAACTTCTGGAACGTGTTTGTAACAGACAAAGCCAAACACCTTCAGATGAACGACACTCTGCTTATCTCCAGTCCATCTTTCTAAAGGAACAACTTCCTTCAGTTTCTTCGTTGGACACCAGTTCAGAATATATACTGATGTGGCAACAGCTTCTCCCCATAACACTTGAGGTAGCTTTTTTCTTTCAGCATGCTTCTGGTTATATCAAGCAAAGTTTTGTTTCTTCTTTCAGCAAGACCGTTGTGCTGAAGAGTATATGGAATAGTAACCTCATGTTCTATTCCATTCTCCTCACAGAACTTCTGAAACTCTGTAGAGTTATACTCACCTCCACCATTCGTTCTCAGAATCTTCAACTTCTGACCACTCTGCTTCTCAGCCTTCACTTTGAACTTCTGGAACTCAGTAAACACTTCATGCTTGAACTTGATGAGTGTTACCTATGTCATTATTGTGAACTCATCCACAAAAGACACAAAATATTTGTTTCCTCCAAGTGAAGGTACTGGAAATGGTCCACACACATCAAAATGTACTACTTCCAGAGCATGCTTCGCTCTGGGGGCTACTTCTGATGCAAATGGTAATCTGGATTGCTTGCCTTTCATGCATATCTCACATGACTTCTCAGGCTTCACAATCTTCGAAATACCATATACAAGCTTCTTAGAACATAGACGCCCCAAGCTTTTATAGTTCAAATGCCCCAATCTCTTATGTCACAGCTTACTATCATCTTCAGCACCTTCTGCACTAAGACACGTTGCTTCAGCTGTTTCTACATTCACTTTGAATGTTCTGTTGCCTCCTTGTTCAGACTTCATAATCAACTTTTGATTGGAATTATACAACGTCAAGAGATTGTTTTTCATAACAATCGTGAAACCTTTCTCAATTAGCTGACCCACGCTCATCAAATTGCTTCTAATACCAGGAACATACCAAACGTCTTTGATCATAATGTTTTTCCATTCTTCACTGTAACTCTGACATATCTCATACCTTCTACATTAAGATACTTATTGTCAGCACATCTGATCTTTGTTCTCTTTTTGGAGTCAAAGTCTTTCATCCATTGTTTATTTCCAGTTAAGTGATTTGAACAGTCAGTGTCTATATACCACCAATCTTCTGAGCACTTTCCATCAGAATCAGAAGCCATTAGTAGCACAGGTTCATCATTAAAGTTTCCATTAGCCATATACGCTTCTTTTGATTTCCTTTCCTTGTTTGACTTACAATATCTGGCAAAATGGCCAAATTGTTTACAAGAGTAACATTGAACATTCTTTTTGTCATACCTCTCATTTCCTTTATGATATCTCTTATCATCAGAAGTTGAGGTTTCTGAAGTCTGGAATCTATCACCACGTTTATTCTGCTTCTGGTCTTTCTTGACAAAGGAAGCCTTCAGAGCTTGCTCAGCTTCTCTCTCAGAAGTTCTCTCAATCAGACGTAACTCATGTGCTTCTAAACTGCTTTGTAATTCTTCTATTCTCATGGTTTCCATATTTTTAGAATGTTCAATAGAAACAACAATATAATCAAACTGAGGAGTAAGCGACCTCATAATCTTCTCTATGATTACCTGTTCAGGCAGAGTTTCTCCACACGCCTTCATCTCGTTAGTGATCAGGATCACTCTGGAGATATATTCAGAAACTTTCTCACTGTTCTTCAAGTTCAAGTTCTCATATTGCTTTCGCAGGGATTGAAGCTTCACCTTCTTTATTGATGCGCCACCATCGTAACATCGCACCAGTAAATCCCACGCTCCTTTTGACGTTGTCGAATCAGCAATCTTCTCGAACACACTTTCATCCACACACTGATGGATATAGAACAAAGCTTTCTGGTACATAACCATTTGTAACCAGATCTCGAGCATCTTGCACACCAAATAACACACGCATTTGTATCATCCATCTGTTCTAGTTTTTGCCATTAAAAACTAGGAGTTTGGTGTTCAAACTACTAGCTCCACTCATCTTTAACCTTGCACAGATTTTTCAGATCTTCAAACACACTATTTCCCAACCCACAGAATCAGATTCTGTTCAGATTTGTTCAAGATTTCAATAAAAAATCAATAAACCAAAATCAAACACACAGCTCACAATCACTCGTGTTTCCCAGGAAAAACAGAACAAAGTGCTCTAGATACCAATTTGTTGGTGCAAGATAATGAAGTGGGAGAAGAAGAATGAACAAAGAATGATAACAAGAAGACTATTGTTGTATATCAAAATAGAGGAGATAAAGTAGGATATAATATTGATAGTCTAGGATAGCATATTTATACTAAATATTGAAAATGCCAAAAGACCATATTAAAGGATAAATATTAGAAATTGTAGAAATTAACTAAATTATCTTTCTAGTATTTTTATCATGTAAGTCACTGTTGCCACAAAATTATTCTGAATGAATTTTATTTTTCTGCTCTAGAAAAAGTATTGTTTACCTTCATTAATTCCATTTAATTTCATTATTGACCGGATTTCCACCAAAACTCACGCTAAACTACATCAAAAATATGTTATTATTGACATAACCATATGAAAATATAATATAAAATTTTAAAATTTAGTTTACTCAACGGTTTATTTATGTATTGATATATCAGAAAATAAATATAATTTGAGCGAATTTCTAGCTGGTCATTTAAATGGTTGAATATCTCAGAGAATAAATACAATTTGAGAAAATCCCTTTACAAATAAAAGTTAATAGTTTAGTGGTTGGACGTTTTGTCTTCGTGGAGATATTTCTGGATTTGAACCCCACATTGAATTGTTCACGTAGGTCAAATAGACAGAATCTTAGACAAAAATCTGCATTAAAGTTTTTTCAGATAAAATCTAAAAATATTAAAGGGGAATCACAATTTTTGTAAAGGATAATCCTATGATTTATACATAAAAATACATATTTTTGTCACTAATTAATTAATTAATTTTAATGCATGTTTGATTGAGATAATAAAAATAAACTTTTGAATTAATTGATTTTGTAAAACACATTTTTACATAAAAGTGAATTGAACATAAAATATTTATATTTACGCAATGTTTTAAAAATCAAATCGATTATTGACCGGACAAAGTTATAAGGTCTAATAATTGGAGATTGAATCAAGAGTCACTGATGAAATTACATAACCAACTCGAATACAATCATCAGATGACTCGGTCACATAATTTGATATTAATAACAAAGCTATATATGTATTAGTTCGGATTGAATCGAATGGTTGAGTTTCTAATTTATTTAAAAAAATCACGACACCTAAAAATATTCAAAATATTGTGATTAAATCGAATTTTGATATCAATTAAATTTTTTTATTTTATTTTATTTCATGAATAAAGATAAGGGTCCGACGAGTTTTTATTTTATACTTTAAATTGTGTTAATTTTCTAAAAAATAATTATAAAACGACGTTATTTTGATTTTAAGAAGAAAAAAAAAGCTTTACCCATTGAAGAAACCTAGTTGAACTTTTTTTTGATTTTGATTTGTTCGTAACAGTTTAATCACGAGATTGATTCAATAGTGAACTCAAATTGGTTACTCTTTCAATTTTAATTTGAATGTATCAATTAACTGCATTGAACGATATTTTAAACAATGAATTTAATTAAAAGTAAACTGAACAAGAATTTTTAATATCAAAATAATGTTAAAATTCAAAATTTACAAAATCATATCTTCCAATTAGAATATATTTCTGAGCTAAAATCAATTCTGTCCAAAAATAAATAAATAAATAAAAATAAATTTTACACCTTAAAAATTAATTTTTAATGCTCTAAATGGAATACAAAACAAAGACTTAATTTTTTATATATTTAAAATAAAATTTATTACGAATACTAATTCAAGTTTATCATAAAAATCATATATAAAACAAATTTTTGTGATTAAAAAATTAATTTAAATTAGAGTTATTTTAATATTGTTTATTTAAAAATAAGAACAATTATAATACAACAACTATAACTGTTTTCATACTTCAATTTTAATCAAGTTGTTTTTCTAAATTAATAGGGTTCCATTCCCTTAAAAATCAGAATCCGAAAGAAAAAAAAAATAGTATTTCACTTTTCTATTTTATCTAAAAACACTCGTTCATAAATTTGAATATTCAAAGTCATTTTATACAAATAAATGTTACTCGAATGTGTTAAATCCATCAAAATAAAATACACAATAAATAATTGTTAATGATTAATATAAAAAATATAAAATAAATATTTGTCATTGATAATTATATGAAAAATACAAGATAAATATTTATTAGAAATACATAAAAATTATAGAACTTATATTTCTCACTAATAAAAGAAAATACACTAGACATAAATTTATTGTTGATACATAAAAAAGTGAGTCAAATATATTTATTAATTATTATAAAATATAAAATAAATATTTATCATAGACATATCAAAAACAAGAGATACATATCTATAACTGATAAATATAAAAAAAAAAACAAGAAATATACATTAAAAAATATTGAATAAATATTTTTAATTGATAAATGTAAAATAAATACAAGAATTTTTTTCATCAATAAATATAAATAAGATACGGGGTAAATATTTATGTTTGATAATTATACAAAATAAGACATGACAACTATTTATCATTAACTACATAAAAATACAAGAAATTTGAGCTACAACTCAAAATCACAATAACTATTACATTTTATTCAATTAAGTTGAATGTTTTTAGATATACAATAAAAATAAGTCTTCCTCTACTTATGTTATTTTTATTTTTATTCATATCAATTGAAATATATGTTGTTAATCGAATATTTTATAAATTTTATATTTTAGTAACACTTAATTATATTGACGCGTAAAATAAATCCGTGCAAAAGCACATGTATTTATCTAGTTATATGATTGAAAAGAAATTTACTTCACAAAATGATTTGTTGGATTTGGTTAGTTGTGAAGTTGGTAATGATAAAATTTCTTATATTGAAACGATCAAATTGACTCTACCTATTAAATCGATAAAATAGAAGAGATTAAAATTATATTCGATATCACCAAAGTTGTCTGAACAAAGTTGTCTCACATAATATTGAAATAATGTAAGAGACAAAATGATCTAAATTAAGCCGTGAATAATAAAAGCAAAGATCAAATAAAGAATACAGAATTAATAACCTAATTAGTTGCAATGTCCCCTTCGTCTAGAGGGCTTCAATAAAAAAAAAGAAATTCACTAATTCAAATAGTCAATAACTACACGACGATCTCAACTAAACTATATTAGTTAAGTGCCATTTTTTTAATACTATATATAAATTTCAACTCACGCTCCTCTAAATCTAATATCCCATCTCTTTCATTCAAATATTCTCTCAACTGTTTGCAAAATCCAATTATTTTTTGTGAGATTAAAATTATAACTATGTACAAATCAAATACTCCATCTTTTTACAATATGAGAGACACCTTGAGATAGAGGACTGTGTAAGAAATAAAATACAAAGACTCAAAAATCTATTACGACACACCTAATACTTCTCTTCAAAAGCTCGAGTCTTCAAATAAGAAGAACTTTCTTCTTAAATAGCAAAATTGATCTAGTCGAAAAGTCTAGCGAAGTTTAACAAAAATCAACTGAATTTGAAAAATGCAAATTAAATCTTCTTTAATAAAATAAAATAAATTTTTTTAATTAAATCTTATCCAATAAAATCTTTTTCATGTAGATTTATGATTTAAGAAAATCATTTTCAACTGGATTTGAATTAAAACATTTTCCAATTTTGCAAACTTTTAGTTGAATTAAAACAGAAACAATGCTAAGGACGTAATCCGGAGAATATCGGATTCGATTCCTAGGTAGGAATAACACTTGACCAGTACCCATACCTCTCAACACGAGCTCTGAATTACTAGGGTTCCAGTCTTCTCGGAACCAGAATGCGAAAGCAAAAAAAAAAAAAAGAAACAAATCTTGTAATAAATGCTCAAGTGATCACAAACAGACATAGTAACATGTGCCAGAGTAACAAAGATAAGATGTCTCACAACAAGTCAAAACATCTTGATAAATTACCTACAAAAATTAGTCAATCAAATGTACTAACTAACTCTTACTTTGATTAACACACTTTCTTCTAGATCAGAGCACACAACGGATAAGAGTTCAAATCAATTATATAATCAACCAAGTAACAAAAGCAAGCATCCGACATACACCATCAAATTATTTTCCCTCTATTTGTCTCAAAAAAGAGAAAAGCCAAAGAACTTAGTCAAAATAACAAAACCATTAAAATCAAAACAAACAAAACTAGCCAGACATAACCAATCCTTAAACATAACAACAAACCAACAAAAACACCAAAGCAAATCAGTGAGATGGAGTAAAAGAGTCATCATCTAAAGCGGCTTCACCCACATCCTCATCATTTTATTCCTCTTCATCAATGTACATACATTCATCCCGATCCATTAGCATAACATCCTTCTCAACATCTTTATCAGCCTCCACAATGAATTCTTCATTTTTTTTTTACATCATGACTAACATCTTCACTTACAGCCTCATCATCCTTCTCACTGACATCTTTATTAACATATTAATTGACTTATTCATTTTCATTTCACTATTATCAACATTGTCATTTGTACTAATTTCTTCAGAGACATCTCTACTAATACCCTAATTTCAATATTTATCTATCTATTGTCAACGCTATCTCTATCTTTACTGACATCATCAGTGACATATTTACTAGCATATTTGATAACATTTTCACAAACAATTTTAGGATCAACAACAGTGGGGGTATCATGCATGGGTTCACTAGGATCCGTTTAAACATTCAAGATTTTTTCTATAGCATTATCATTAGGTGTATTATCATAGTGATTGATAGTCTCAATGGTTTATTCAGGTCATCCACCTCATCAAAACATCATTTATGACCTCTCTCTGCTCAACTACATCATGATTCACAATGCTAGCAATTATAATGTCACTAAGGATCATAGGATTAGAGGACTTACCTTGGCCAATATTTAGAAGCACCATATTGAGAGGAGAAATTTTAAATAGAACTTCATCATAGGATCCCTCAGCTGAGGGACTCTTATGAGAAACAAAGCCATCAATAGTTAGGCCATACATGGAAAGGGGAGCGTGAATAATAACTTTCTTTAAACTCTTGCACTTGAACTCCTTTGGCTTGATGAGAGGAGAATTACCTCCAGACTTACCATAAACTTTCCCTCCAATCGTAATGACTTTCATTCAAACACCATGGGAATTCATGACAACTTCATACTTTCTTCTTCATGGTCTTATTGTCCTTATCTAAAGTATTGGTACCTTACCTAGTTCCAACCATAATGTTATAGAAACTCACAATGTTAGAGGGAGATGAAAGCTTAGAGATAGAGTTTTGGCGTAGAAATGAAAGATAAGAAATTTCATATTTTAATATTAATAAAATGAGAAGTTTCTGGTTTGGGCTGAAGGATATAAGGGACATTTTTCTTAATATAAATGGACTTATAATATTTTCAATGGGCCTAACTATTTTCATCCACAAGAACTTTAATTTCTATAAGTCATTAACACACAAACCTAAAGCTGATATAAGATTTTTAAATTGGATAGCATACAAAACTTTTGTGAAAATGTTAGTTAAATGTCTATTGTTAGACTACAACATCAGATCTAGAGGGGGTGAATAGATCCCCAGATGAAAATTATCTTTTAAAAAGATTATTTAAAATTTATTTGAAAAATAATATTGAGCGGAAGAATTTTGGCCTAAATCAATATAGTAGTCTAAACGAACCTAGTTATTGGAAACTTGGATATGCACAAGCCATATGGAATTAAAATAATGATAAAATCAATCAACTTAATAATATCTCAATTAACCGTTTAATATTCAACACAATGGTTCCATATTTCCAATGAAATCATATTAAAAACATAACTCGATATTTTATTGAACATGTCTCGTGCAATCAATTTTTCAGAATTTTCTTTGAGCTTAGTTGATATGAAAAATTCCTTATAATCAAAGTGATTATAAGCTAATCAACAAAGCAATTTAAACTTTAACAATCAAAGAAAAATTCTATGTGAATTAATCAATCAAACAACACATTCAACAAATTGCACATAGAGAGTAAATGAGAGTAAGTGATAGAATATTGTAATTTTCCTCTGAGTTGAACAAGCTAAACAATTTTTCAAACACTTGGTGTGCAAGTGAATTTTTAGAATTTTCCTTTAAGTTGTGTTGATACACAAAAGCACTTATAATCAAAAGTGATTATAAGAAATATGAACACTTGATTTAAATAAAAAATAGTTTGAAAAACTACTTACAATTCAATTGATAACGTGATGCTATTTGACAAATTTACTGAAGAAAATTAAAGCAAGTAAAAGCGATAAAAGAAAAGAGACACAAGGATTTGCCTACACAGTTCCCCACTTTTGTCCTTGCATGTGGGTACGTCTGCGCCTAATTCTAATAGAATTAGGATAATTCTTACTTTGCAAAAGTATGGTTACAAGATAAGTGTTCAGGAGCAATATTATAAACCATAACTGTTTGATATTGATTCAACCCCTTCTCTTCTTTTGATCTTCAACAAGACCAAGAGCGATAGATGCAACCTAGTCGCCTCTTAAGCTACTTCCTTGAAAAGATTTCAAACACTCCAAGGTTCCTTACAAAGATTTCAAACACTCCAAAGAATATTTCACTCGAGTAAATCCGATTTCACACTATCAACACAAGATCACTAATTCTATCATCCAATTGTTGCTAATTCCTTACAAAGATTTCAAACACTCTAAGGTTCCTTGAAAAGATTTCAAACACTCCAAGGGATTTTTCACATGGACGATTCCTTCTTGCACAATCTTGCACGAAAACCCCTAATTCAATAAATGATTTTGGAGGAGAAACCAAATGGTTTTTCCAGGATGAAGACTCCTATAAATCTCAACCCAAACCAATTGGAAATCCACAATTCTCCGTCTAGATGGCACCCCGACGGAATATCGTCACAATGTAATGTTGGCGTATATGCAAAGATTGGAAGGTTGAAGAAGAAGAAGAAGAAATGTAGGTTAATTTTATGGTATCATCAAGTTGAGAATAATGCATGAACGAATATTTATAGTTTTTAAGATTTACGGTAAGGAGGGAAAATTTGGAATAAAAGAAATTAGAAATATGACCAAAACTAATTTTATGTGTCGATCTCAAACTCGTATGTGTCGACACATACATTATAAAAAGAATACATGTGTCGACCTGAAGGACTCTATGTGTCGACCTGAGCAAGTCAGAAGCTACAGACTTTAAAACATGAGTAAATGTTTTGACCTGAAATATGGATGTGTCGACACATGCAATAAGAATTTCTACAATTTCAGAAATATTTTAGTATGTGTCGACCTATAAGTTATATGTGTTAACATGTGACTTACAGGCTTAAAAACTGAGTTACACGTGTCGACCTGAAAATCGAATATGTCGACACATGCAATACAAAAACATGCAGATGCAATGCAAAAACTATTTTTCAATGTGTTGGGTCAATTTCAAAGTATTTTTTGATGATTCCTAAGGCCTATAATGCAGAGGAGTGCCACAAGACATAAGGGTATCGTCCACCATACTGAAATATTAGCTTTCCAAGTTTTGACATCATGCAAAACATCTAATAGTGAAGTTGCACTCACAAACTCTCCCTTTTTGATGATCGCAAAACTTGCGACGATGCATTTCTCGTAGTTATAGAAGACTTCCCCTGATTTTGTGCTTCCCAACTTTATCTCGCATATGCTTCTCCCCCTTTGACAATATAAAAAAGAAAGAAGACAAATCGTGAGAAGTATCATATTCTAATACCAATACTAATATATCACACATAAGCATTTTTTCAAAGAAGAGCATACAGTTACATGTCCCCATATATCTGTAATGATGCAAAAATTAATAGATAACAAACATAAAACATTACCAAATATGTAATGCAATTGCATGAATAATAATGAATGTGATGAAAGAGAAAACTAGTCAAGTTACTTCTATAGCGTCACGATTACGTAACACAACACAATAGAACTCCCGATGCCGCACACACGAGCCTTGAATAGCAACAAAAACATGCCACTACTCAATCCAAAATTAGAATGTTGCCATAAAATGTGACTCAACTACAACAAGAACCGTACATGCAATTAACATGCTTACATTCAACTCATGCACAAATGCGAGAAGTAATAATAATAGAAACACATACTTGTACATACAACAAAAAACTTATACAAATGTGAAATAATTAATACATGAAGTCAGTATAAGCATATATATTGAGAACACACAATGGTTATCAATCAAAAATTTTGGAAATGAACATTCATGGTTTTCATCATTTGAGAAGATAGCAAGCATTTTTCATCAACTAAAACATGTAATAAGAAACTTCTTACTTTCAAGGAGAAATTTGGAGCAATATTACCTCACTCTTGATGTAATGGAAGTTACACTTACATGATGTAAAATAC
The DNA here is from genome assembly GCA_948472305.1 of Vicia faba. Taxonomy (NCBI): domain Eukaryota; kingdom Viridiplantae; phylum Streptophyta; class Magnoliopsida; order Fabales; family Fabaceae; genus Vicia; species Vicia faba. The sequence continues at coordinate 272,061,239 of OX451741.1, forward strand.
TTCAAACAAAGTGTTAGAGCAAAAGTATAAAAGTGCAAGCATCATAATAAAGAAGGCAACATTGGAGACATTAATAATCTTTAATTTCTTATGTTTGTTGAAAGACGATTTGGTTGCAAATGTTTTATGAAAACGCCAACAAGTTGAATTTCACTATCAAAATGCTCGAACACAACATCCCCTTTTTCAACATGACCGTGGAGGTAATTTTCCATACATGTATCAACAAAAAGGTCAGACGCCAAGTGTATCAAGTCGGGGATTTGGTGATCAAGCGCATCATACTGCCGCAAGGTGATCCCAGGAGCAAATGGACTCCTCCATACGAAGGACCATTTGTGATCAAAATCATATTCTCTGGTGGAGCAATAATCTTAACCATTATGGATGGCGACGACCTGCCACACCCTGTAAACGCAGACATAGTCAAAAGATACTACATATAAGAGACCCGCTAGGTTGACACACCTAGGCAAAACAAGGGCATCCCGGCGAACCAAAAAGGTTGGGGAAAAAATTAGGGATAAAACAAATTTTTTTTACACCCAGCAAGTTGAAAACCCGAAAGGGCGACTTGAGCAAAAAAGGGTATCCCGGTGGACTGAAAACCCGAAAGGACAGTCCAGGCAAAAGTTAGGGATTTAAAGCGTATAACAATGTCCCATTGGATCACCTTACAGACAAACTTTAGCTTCGACTGACAAACTCAACGGTTCTGATCAATCCAATCAACTTCCGACAAGGCAGCAAGTGGACAAGACGCTCAGAGACACGAAGGCTATAGCAGAATGGGAACCCCATGGGATTATTGCACATAGCTATCTTTTCTTTGTATCAAATTTTCATTTTTTACGACGACATTCCCTTACTAGAATGTTCGTCTCATTGTACAAAATACTTATTCAAGTTAATACAAAGATACCCCTTTGAGAGTGCAAAACTATCTATTTTTTCTTTATTCCTGTGTTTTGTTTACAAAAACGTCCAATGATTTATTTTTGAACATATGCATTTGAACGTAACTACTGTTTACAAATGAACAAAAATAGAAAGACAATCAATAATGGCTTTAAGAAATAGGATAATATCTTTAGACAATTCCATAAAATCCCCCAAAGTGTGCAGCTTAATGATGTCGAGCTCTCTCATATCCCCGGCAGAACAATACTTCCAGTTATCACTCCCCAGTATAAGTCGCCCAATTTCTCAGGATTCCCCAACAGGATTTCACCAGCAATACACGGTGTTTCCCTTACAACAGAGTTGATTTCTCTACCAAATAGAAGCTCATCAACTCATCAGCACTTCAAAGCATGAAGACTTACACTCCACATCCCTAACAGCAGTCAAAGATTTATTTTCCCTAATCCAACAATATTATAGCAGCATAGCTTACATGCCAATACATCACATCCATACGTCATAACACTAACAACACGAATGCATACAACATAATCTCGTTCAGTTTTATTAAGAACATCATTGCACAATGCATTTCATACATTATGACATTGCATACAACTAATTTTTCATCTCTTTAGGAAAGATCAGTCAACAGATGGCTATCCTCAACGATTTACAAAAGGGTCAAAGATTAATACCTGAAACAAGCCAGGACAATTATCTACACGACCTGCTCAACTTTCAGATACAGTTCAGATACGCTCCAGATACAGATGCCATTCTGATACTCATTCAGATTCAGCTCTCAGATACAATTCAGATACGCTCCAAACACAGATGTCATTCTGATACTCATTCAGATTCAGCTTTCAGATACAGTTCAGATACATTCCAGACACGAATGTCGCTCTGATACTCATTTGGATTCAGCTTTCAGATACAATTCAGATACGCTCCAGATACAGATGCCATTCTGATACTCATTCAGATTCAGCTTTCAGATACAATTTAGATACGCTCCAAATACAGATTCCACTCTGATACTCATTCAGATTCAAGTTTCAGATACAGTTCAGATACGCTCAAGACATGAATGTCGTTCTGATACTCATTCAGATTCAGCTTTCAGATACAGTTCAACAATCATTTTGGATGGCATCTACAAGCCCATCTCCAACAACTTTATATCACATCTCCGAATGGAATCTTTAAGCCCATTCCCTACGCCATCAACCACCACATCCTCGAGTGCAAATTTCTGGGCACTCTAGTGTCCAATCATCTTCCACCTTTAAGTCACGAAAGGCAAATCCGTCAATCTAACTCTTCAGGTTTAAGAAGATTGTACAGGGGCAGCTGTTGTACCCCAAAATTTTCCCTCTCACTTATCAAATATTTTCTCACAAAGATCACTCTTGGTTCAAGACTGCACTAGGGTTGATCAACTCAAGACACCTCCTTAAGCATTGATGACTAAAATTAGGGTTTGAGATTTCACAGGGATAATTGAACTTTCAATGCCTCATAGTAATTTCATGGATCATTATGGACCCCCAAGATTACTCATGTCAAGTTTCAAGTCTTGGATCACACTTTTGCTCAGTCAATTGAGCAGTTGACCTAAAAGTCAACTGTATTGGGAAAAAAGTCAAATGTGGCCAATTTATAGTCAAACTTCATAATTTTTTTATCCATATCAACATTATAAACTCATATGTATCATTTGGTCAAGTTTGGACCACAATTCCTCAAGAAATTTGATCAAATCATCAAAAAGGCAAAATGGTCAAAATTAGGGTTTTGATTGAGGAAAGGCGATTTCTGATTTTTGACCTAGCAAATGGTTAAATGGTTTGAGGCATGATCTTAAGAGTTCAATTGCATCATTTTGACCTAATGGCATGACCCAAAACATTGCTCAAGATCAATTGGATTGATAGTTGATTTTCAGTCAACTGATCAAAAGTCAATTGTATACTAAAAAGTCAAACTTTGACTATTTGGTCAAAATCAAGTGTCAAAGAGCACAATTCATCAAAACATGTCAAAATATGAAACTTATTCATCAAGAAATCAAAAAGTCAATATTTCATTTTGAAAAGTCAAAGTTTTCTAACTTAGAAATTTTTCCAAGTGTTTAAAACTTCATGTTTTTTCACAACTTTGAGCAAATTTTTTACCATGATGCAAGATGATTCAAAAGAAACTTACAACATAAAAGTTGTAGATATTCATGATATCTACAACATTGCTTTACACAAATTATTCTAAAAGTGCTTGGATCTCAAGTTATTAATTCATAAAGTCATGGTCTTGAAATTAAACATTTAGTGAAATTTTGCTCTAGTTTAGGCAGGATTTTGACCTAACTTCATGGCACTTTTTCATATAGTTCCAAGGGGAATTTTAAAAAGTGATTCAAAGTGGGGTTGTAGAGCATAATACAAGATTTCCAAAATGTCCAAGAACTCCTTGAGATCATTCTTGAGCAGGGAGAATCGAAGAGAGGAAGTTAGGGTTTCAAACTAAAATTATAGGTCATTTTCATGATGAACAAAAATGCAATCTAAATATTAGGCTGCATAATCTTGCTTTGTAGGCCTTCTAAATTGTGTATCTGTCCACCATTAATGGATTACAAAAACTTTTGAGCTTTAATCCAAGTGGTTTAAGCTTTATCCAATCCACATTTTCATTAATGGCACAAAGTGAACACTTCAATTTTAGAAAAGCAAGCTTTATGTTCAAAGTCAATTCTTGAGCCTCTAACTTGTTCCCTCTGATCACACTCCATCTACAAAGTCAGAAGCAAGTGTGTTTAAAGCATAACCACTCTATCTTAGCCAGTACACAAAGCATTGAAACTTGATTTCTCAAAAAATCACATGTTGAGCTTAAACATGTGATTTTGAATTATGATCAGATACAAGTCTTCATACTTGTTGCTTATCAATAGAGACACTATTTGTGAGCTAAAGGACGAGCTTAAGCACCCTGAAACACACTAAAACTCTCTCAAAAACTCCATTGTCGCACAGTTTCTGACCTTGAACATCAAACTCATATTTCCCTCGTGCGTTTCTTGGCCTTTTAGTTTCTAAAGCTTCCTTACATCAAGTGTAACCTATCCCTGTCCCTGTTTCATTACTGTAACATCATTTACCATATCCTCCATAACCAAAAATAGAGCATTGCACATTGACTTCTCTAAGTCATTCCAGCCATCCATTGCTCAAGCAAACCATTGCATTAGCTTCCTGGGAACTTGAGGAAGCTAACCTGATCATTGCAGCACCTTGAATTAAGCTCATTTGCATTTCACGATTTCCAGTTTTGAAGTATTTTTCTTGAACTTCTATCTCATTACTTAGGCATTGTTAGGCTTGCATTTGTGAAGATAAAATATAGACACCATTGCCCTAAAGCTGTACATGTCCATAGATTTCATTTATATTGATTGAGCTAGGAGAATTTTAGGATTGAATCTCTGAAAATAGTTAGGTCAGAATTTGGTACCATTCAAAATTCATGCTCATTTTTGAGAATTAGTTTAAGTTGTTTACATTTCTGGAATCGTGAACAAATTTCCCACAAGTTTCATGTTGACATTTTTGCAAATGGACGTGAAATGAACAAGATGCAGGGCTTCTGACTGGAGGTTGAAGATGAAGTATATTTAGGACAAGGTTTATGTTATATATTTATGGTTTGACACAAGTTAACAGATGTATCACCACCCCAGTGGTTAAAGCGCGCGCCTGTCACTATGAGGTCCTGAGTTCAAGCCCCAGCGTGACCTTTTTGCATTTTTTTTCCTCATTGTGATCGGTGGATCTGGAACTGACTGTTTTAAAGCTGGTTCGCGAAATGTCGCGGTAAGCAAGAGTCGCCACCGTCTTTTATTTTCTCCAAAATGGAAAGGACAAAAGCACAGAAAAATTCCTTATAGAGATTGCTCTCGGTTCGGGAGGTAGGTTATAGAAAGGGAAGGTGTTAGCACCCTTTCTATCCATGGTTATCCATGGGCTCTTAGATACTTGCTCAATGTGTTTTCAAAATGTTTGCTTGCTTTTCAATGTGGGTTTCAAAAATATTCTTTGAAAAGTTTCAGTTCAACTCGTACGTCAGAGTGTTTGAAAAGTTTGTTTTGAAAGTTTTTGAAAGTGTGTTGGTGTGAAAAGTATTTTTGAGTTTGTTTTGATATTAGAGCAAGTATCCTTGAGAACCTACCTACCCTAAGGAATTCGTCTGTGTAAATGTCCTTTAAAGTAGTGCCATCCCACCATTGAGAGGTAGGTAGCACCACCGTTGGAGGTGTTCGGGTCAATTCGAGGTTCGGGACATGGTGATCACCGGAGCAATGGGAAGACACCTTAGAAGCTACCCTCATGCCGGGTTCCCGGATCATGAGGACTTACTAAGACGTCTTCTACTCGACGACCACCTTTCGACAGGCAACAGTGAGGCGTACCCTAGGGGTGGTGTGTGCGGTTCGTGTGTCATGTTTCAATTATTTTGTCTTGTCATGTTTGTTGTGATCTACGCTTGATTTTATTTTTAAGTCCATACATTCTTTCATGCATATTTATTAACAGTTATATATTTGCGAGAAAATAAATCTAAACTATTACAAATGGTGCGGGTCCACATCGCCAAAATAAACCGAACCCGATTTGACTGAAAGTAAATAATAAAAGTGCGAAAAATAAAGTTACATGGCTTTGGGAGATTTACAAAGTTATAATAACTGACATAAAATAAATGCGCAAAATAAAATAATTAAAAAAAAACAATGGGCGTTGGACCCTTTTGCAAAAAATTAAAATTGATGGATTAATTGAAATGAAAGATTAAATGTTTTTTGATATTTTTGTATTTTTTAGATTTAATGAGAAAAAGGAGTTAATTGAAATTAAATTAAAAGGCAACCCTAATTCTAATATTTTTATTTATTATGAAAGAATTAAAATATAATCTACATTAAACCCTAATTTATTTATGTACAATTTAAATAGAAAAATAAATAATTAATATTACTAAAAAGAAAATTAGAAGGGAAATTAAAAATAGAAAATAAAAAAGTTATTAAACCTAAATTCTATTTTTTGGATTTTTATTATTAAAAAGAATTAGATTTGTAACCTAATAAAACTAAGTAATTACAAGCATTTATTTATGAAAATAATTATAATATTAATATTTATCATTTTTGGTCTTTTCTGATTTTTTTGAATGTTTTTATGTTTTGTGAAAATAAATTAATTGAATTAAAACAAAGAAAATAAATGAAATAGCAAAAATAAAATAAGAAGAAAAAATAGAAAAAAATGCAAACCAGGGGGGGATAACCCCAATTTAGGAGGTTCAGGCCTGATGATTTCTGGCCCATTTGTATTGAATTGGTTGACTTTTCTAATCATATGTGATGCAGTTGACCTGATGTATGATGCATCTTGAACATTGGCCATGGATCTGATGCCCTGGGGACGCGTGGAGGTTGGAGGAGGATGGAACATGGTGCACCTGGAAGTTAGCAAAGCATGGAATTTTACGTTGAAAAATAATATGGAATTTTGCCAGACCTGGGACTTGAACCCAGGTCATTGAGGTTAACGCGTTGATAGCTTGCCAGCTGAGCCATTTAATCACTTTGATATATAATACACAAATAAATCATATAAAACAAAATCAACGCGCTAGTGGCTGAAACGCGCGAATTTTGAATGAACGAATCATTGGTTGACACCACATCATCGTCCTCACCCCCCTGCAAAACAAAACTCAAAGGCAACGCTTTCTTACGCGTTTCATTAGACAACTTTTGAAAAAATAGCGATTAGGTCTGGAGATCACATAAATTAATCGCGATGGTTGTTTCTTGTTCGTTGGAACATGCTGGTTTTAATGACAATGGTCTTGAGGCTTGATTTTATTCCGTTTCAAAAGCCCTAATTCAAAAAGCTGGAAACCCTAAAAACCAAACATGGTAGATTCGTGTATGGCTTATGAAAATGCAATTAAATACAACGAACAGCTTAGAAACTTGGTAAGGAACAAGAATTCATCAATGAAAATGCAAGAGGACGCGTGAATTGTGATATGCAATCTCAAAAATTATGTGACACGGTTTGAGTTCTCCCTACCAATTCCTGGGTTTTTGAAAGATGTTTGGAGTTGGGATGCGTTCAGAATTTGTCCAGGATACTATTAGAAAAAGAATTGAGGCCTAAAACTCTCTCCAACCTTGATTTCAGTTTTGTGTTTTTATGCCAAAATTTTCAATTTGCAAAAGCTTGTTTGGGCGCAGCTTATGATGTCTTAGGCTTAGGGTTTGACTTAGTGATTATCATGGATGGAAATTAGCTTGCTAACTGACCTAGAATCATGCTCATGAAAGAACTAGTCCTAGGGTTTTTACCATTAACCAAGTTTCCTTCTTTTTAGCCAAGACCTAGACCTAGTGTGCATTTTAACCCTAGCCTGAGTTCTTGAGTTGGCCCATGATACATGGAAGTTGTCCAAATTCACATGACACTATTCCATTGGTTTTTGAATTTTATTTGAATTTTCAAAGATTTAAAATGAATTAAATTATCAAAAATTAAATAAAATAAAAAATCAATATTTGGTCTTGAAATTAACCATGGGACACGTGTATGGCATGACAAGGATGAATCAAGTGTAAAAAAGTGGGCCCTTTTGTCAAAAATTAGAGTTTCAAGGATAGTTGACTTTTGCCATTTCACCAAAATTTCCCAACTTCTACAAGGCATAACTTGCTCAATTTTTAAGCTTTTCACATGTTCTTGGACATTTTGGAAAGGTCTTTGAGTCCTTTAACCAATGCCTTTGGTCCCATGTCATTTTGATTTACCAATCTCAAGTTATGGTCTTTGACTTAAAGTCCCTTTTTGTTGACTTTTGAAAATGACCTATAATGTTGAAATTGATAACTTTTTGTGAGAGCATTTCTTGGACTTGAAGTATGAAGATGAGTTGTAGGAAATGTCTTTCTCTTCAAAATGAGCTTTGGATGGAATTTTTCTGATAATCCATGTGAAAGTTATGCCCTGGTCAATTTCAGTTGACTTTTTTAGCTGTCCAAATATAGCAACTTTTGCATCTTTGATGATTTCTGAGCCAAATCTTGAGAATCATGATCAAGCATTGATCAAATGATGTTTGTGGCTTCAAAATGATATATTGACCAAAAATTTGAACTTTTGACTGCCAAATGACCATTTTGCCCCTACAGTTGACTGTAGTGCAATTTAGGGTTTTGACTGTGCAATCTTGAGCTGAATGTCTTGAAACTTGATATGAGGATGTTTGACCATGTTTGTAAGCATATGAGACTTGATTGAGCCTTTGAAAAGTTCATTTGCTTGACCAGAACTCAAACCCTAGTTTTGACTGTATGGGAGACTGTTGCACTGCACAACCCTTGGGGAATTTTGTAGCTTGGCTTGGCAATTTCTTGAGGAATATGGGAGGGCAAATTTTGGGGTATAACAGTTGCCCCTGTTCAATCTTCTTAGACCTGAGGATGCAGATTGGCTGACGTGCCTTTCGTAATCCGATGGTAAAAGAAGATTGGACACTAGAGTGCCCGGAAATTTGCGCTCACATGTTAGCAATGATGGGGGAATGGGCTTATAGATGCCATATGGATGTTTTGATTGCGTAAGAGACTCCTTGGCGAGAACCTGCATACCTGCAAAACAGAAAATGAGTACCTGACACGTTGCAGGAGCTGATTTTTAGATGCCTGGTATAGATGTGTCCTGACTGGTTACAGGAGCTGAGTCTGGAGCTTCAAACGGCGATGAAAGAACCAGGGATGATCACTACCTTAGCATGAATGGTAAGAGAACCTTGGGCGACTTTAACTTCAACAACGCTCGTTGAGAAAAATCTGGGGTGTCTTCTACTGGGATAAGAATCAGGGAGATCTTAGGGTCGATCTGACTGAACCAGAGAGGCCTTTGACTGGGTAAGAATCAGGAAAATCTTAGGGTCGATTTAACTGAACCGGTCTAGGTCTTGAAATGTCTTCAACTGGATAAGCATCAGGGAAATCTTGGGACGATTTAACTGAACCAGAGAAGGCCTTTGACTAGATAAGCATCAGGAAAATCTTGGGACGACTTAACTGAACCGGTCTAGGTCTTGAAATGTCTTCAGCTGGATAAGCATCAGGGAGATCTTAGGGTCGATCTGACTGAACCAGAGAAGGCCTTTGACTGGATAAGAATCAGGAAAATCTTAGGGTCGATTTAACTGAACCGGTCTAGGTCTTGAAATGTCTTCAACTGGATATGCATCAGGAAAATCTTGGAACGATTTAACTGAACCAGAGAAGGCCTTTGACTGGATAAGCATCAGGAAAATCTTGGAACGATTTAACTGAACCGGTCTAGGTCTTGAAATGTCTTCAACTGGATAAGCATCAGGGAGATCTTAGGGTCGATCTGACTGAACCAGAGAAGGCCTTTGACTGGATAAGCATCAGGAAAATCTTGGGACGATTTAACTGAACCGGTCTAGGTCTTGAAATGTCTTCAACTGGATAAGCATCGGGGAGATCTTAGGGTCGATCTGACTGAACCAGAGAAGGCCTTTGACTGGATAAGCATCAGGAAAATCTTGGGACGATTTAACTGAACCGGTCTAGGTCTTGAAATGTCTTCAACTGGATAAGCATAAGGGAGATCTTAGGGTCGATCTGACTGAACCAGAGAAGGCCTTTGACTGGATAAGCATCGGGAAAATCTTGGGACGATTTAACCGAACCGGTCTAGGTCTTGAAATGTCTTCAACTGGATAAGCATCAGGAAAATATTGGGACGATTTAACTGAACCAGAGAAGGCCTTTGACTGGATAAGCATCAGGAAAATCTTGGGACGATTTAACTGAACCGGTCTAGGTCTTGAAATGTAGCTCGAGAACTTAACTGGATTTTTCCTGAAAGATAAAAGTCAGTCATATGCAATGCATGATATGGATCAAGCAATGATGTTCTCAACATAAATGAGATTTGTATGATGCAGTGCGTTATGCATGCTATAATGATGTATGTGATGTTTTATGTATGCTTTTGTCTAGGAAAATGAATCCTTGACGGGTGCCGGGAAGTCGTATCCTGGGCTGATGTCGAAGAATAGATTTTGCTTCCGCTGGGGATGATAACTGTAAGGATACCGGTAGGAGAAGATGACTCCGTTGCGGAATAAACTTGGCGAATGGAAGATTCTGCGGGGAGAAAAGATACTCTAGCGACCATGCTGGGAAGCAATACTCTGTGGGGATAGAGATGCTTTGCTGAGTGTTGATAGTAACTCTGTTGGGGATACCGTTGTTGTATTGGAAGTGTGAATAGACTTCGCTGGGGATAGGAAAGAACTACGTTGACGACGACCTTTCCGTGGCTTTTGGCTGAGGATAACCCAGTTATATCCTGTTGAGGAAATAACTCTTTAAATCAAGCCAGACGACGCGTTCGTGTCCTGTGAAGGATAAGCTTCCAGAATTTACTGGGGATAGCTTACTGCTTGGGGAGATGAATTCCACCTTTCCTGGGGAACTTGGATGGGACTCTCCTGGGGAAGTTTTGATATGCTGGGGAAGTGATTCCTTTGAATGTTGATGTATGCTTGTTAAGAATATATGCTGCTGGGGAATATTGGGATCTACTCGAGAATACCCAATTTCCTTGAGACTTGTTAACTTTGTTTGGGGAAGAATGCACTGACTTGCTGTCTCACTCTCTGGGGAATTTAAGATGCCTGGTTAGGTTCTTTAGCTGAACCTACCTTGGTACCTTAGAGGATAGAACAATTAGCCTGCTCAGACAACTCTTTATTGCCCCTGTTTCTAGTGTCACCTGCAATTAATTCTTTGTTTCGTATGCAAATATTTATGAGCTAGCAAATTATTGTCAATGCATACATCACAAATTGAACCTTGGACGTTCTTCGCAAAACAAAACAGAAAAAGAAAAACAGTTGGCACGTTTAACTGAAAAGTATATTTGTATTGATTTTGAATAGTCTGTGAATAGGCGTTTTGTGTACAAGAGGCTAACATCCTAGTAAGAGAAATGTCTCCGAACAAGAGAGTTTATACAAGTTTTGTACGAAAGAAAATAAAACAGCTGTGTGAAAGATGAATGATCCACTGGGTTTCAACTCCGCTATTGCCTTTATGCCCCGTGCGTCTCATCACTTGATGACTTTAGTTGAAAGTGAAGCTGACTGATCGATGCCGTCTGAACTTGATGTAGATACCGGATTCTGGACGCAAAGTGATCCAATGAGACATAGTATTACGCTTTTATCCCTAATTTTTGCCTGGACTGCCCTTTCGGGTTTTCAGTCCACCGGGATACCCATTTTTGCCCAAGCCGCCTTTTCAGGTTTTCGACTTGCCGGGTGTACAGATTTTTCATTTTCATCCCTTCATTTTGTTCGAACCCTTTTGGGTCGACGGGAAGCCCTAATTTTTGCCTAGGCATGTCAGCCTAGCGGGTCATTTTTCATGCGTAGTATTTTTTTACTATGTCTGCATTGGCGGGGTGAGGAAGATCGTCACCATCCATGTTGGTTAATATCATTGCTCCTCCTGAGAACACATGCTTAACCACAAATGGCCCTTCGTACGTAGGGGTCCATTTGCCCCTTGGATCACTCTGAGGAAGGATGATTCGCTTGATCACCAGATCCCCGACTTGATATTCCTGTGGTCTGACCTTTTTGTTAAATGCCCTGATCATTCGTTTCTGATACGTCTGACCATGGCAGATAGCAGCAAGTCTCTTTTCGTCAATAAGGTTGAGCTGATCAAGTCGTGTCTGGATCCAATCATCTTCGTTCAGATTTGCATCCTTCATTATCCGGAGAGAAGGAATTTGTACTTCGATTGGCAAGACTGCCTCCATGCCATAAACCAGAGAGAAAGGAGTTGCCCCGGTTGACGTCCTAGCTGAGGTACGATACCCATGCAGAGCGAACGATAACATCTCGTGCCAATCTTTATACGTTACTGTCATCTTCTGCACGATCTTCTTGATGTTTTTATTAGCTGCTTCTACAGCCCCATTCATCTTCGGTCTGTAAGGAGAGGAATTGTGGTGCTGTATCTTGAACTGTTCGCAGAGCTCAGCGATCATCTTATTGTTCAGATTGGTACCGTTATCTGTAATAATCCGCTCAGGGACACCATACCGACAGATCAGATTGTGCCGAATGAACCGTGCCACAACGGTCTTGGTTACCGTAGCATAGGATGCTGCCTCAACCCACTTCGTAAAATAATCAATTGCCACTAAGATGAAGCGATGTCCATTAGATGCCGTAGGTTTAATCTCACCGATCATGTCTATGCCCCACATTGCAAACGGCCAAGGCGCAGTCAGAACATTCAGGGGAACCGGAGGAACATGCACCTTGTCTGCGTAGATCTGGCATTTATGGCATGTCCTAGAATGTTGGTAGCAATCAGCTTCCATGGTGGACCAGTAATACCCTGCCCGTAGAATCTTCTTTGCCATGGTATGTCCACTGGAGTGTATACCAAAGGTCCCTTCATGCAGCTCTTCCATGATTCTTTCTGCTTCAGTCTTATCTACACAACGCAGTAGGGTTGAATCCTGGTTTCGCTTGTACAAAATGCCGTTGCTAAGAAAGAACTTGGCTGCAAACCTCCTCAGGAATTTCTTATCATTGACAGAAGCACCTTCAGGGTATTCCTGTGCTTCCAGATATTTCTTCACTTCGTGGTACCAAGGCTTCTCAGTTACCAATTCAGTTTCGAGATCACAACAGTATGCCGGTTCGTCTAGTTTCCAGATAATGATCCGGGGAGCTTCATTATCCCATTTAACCTTGAACATTGAAGACATTGTAGCTAACGCGTCCGCCAGCTGATTCTCTTCTCTTGGAAAGTGCTCAAATGTTATCTCTGTGAAGTGGGGGATCAGGGCCAACACACATTCTCTGTAAGGAATCAAGTTTGGGTGTTTCGTATCCCACTCTCCTTTGATCTGATTGATCACGAGAGCGGAATCTCCGAAGACACTCAGAAATTTGATCCTCAGGTCGATCGCAGCTTGAAGACCCATAATACACGCTTCATACTCCGCCATGTTGTTGGTACAGTTGAAACACAGCCGGGCGGTGAGTGGAGTATGAGTACCTTGTGGAGATACGATTATGGCGCCGATACCATTTCCCAAAGCATTGGAGGCTCCGTCAAAGTGCATAGACCATCGGGATCCTGGTTCAGGTCCTTCATCCGGTCCGGGTATTTCACAGTCAGTTACTATCATAATGCTTTCATCTGGAAACTCGAAGTTCATCGATTGGTAGTCATCCACAGCTTGATGTGCTAGGTGGTCTGCCAATACACTTCCCTTGATGGCTTTTTGGGTCGTGTACTGAATGTCGTATTCCGTCAAGATCATTTGCCATCTTGCAATTCTCCCAGACAGAGCAGGCTTTTCGAATATGTACTTTATAGGATCCATTTTTGAGATCAACAAGGTAGTGTGAGTCAGCATATACTGTCTCAGCCGGCGAGCAGCCCATACCAAAGCGCAGCAAGTTTTCTCAAGCAGTGAGTATCGGGTCTCACAGTCGGTAAACTTTTTGCTAAGGTAATAAATGGCATGCTCTTTTCGTCCAGACTCGTCATGCTGCCCCAGCACACACCCCATTGCATTATCAAGCACTGTCAGGTAAAGTATCAAAGGTCTCCCTTCAACTGGTGGCATAAGGATGGGTGGTTCTTGGAGATATTCTTTGATTCTGTCAAAAGCAGCCTGACATTCATCATTCCAACGTACTACCTGATCTTTCTTCAGCAGCTTGAAGATTGGTTCACAGGTAGCAGTTAAGTGTGAGATGAACCGAGCAATGTAATTCAGACGTCCTAGAAAGCCTCTGACTTCCTTCTCTGTCTTAGGAACTGGCATCTCTTGAATGGCTTTGACCTTAGCAGGGTCCACTTGAATTCCCTTGTCACTCACCACGAAGCCTAGCAACTTTCCAGATCTTACCCCGAAGGTGCACTTGTTAGGGTTCAATCTTAGTTTGTACAGTTTCAACCGGTCAAACAATTTCTGCAGATGATCAAGGTGTTCTTCCTCAGTCTGGGACCTAGCGATCATGTCGTCAACATAAACTTCTATCTCATGATGGATCATGTCATGAAATAAAGCAACCATGGCACGTTGGTAGGTTGCCCCAGCATTCTTTAGTCCAAAAGGCATGACTTTGTAGCAGAAGGTGCCCCACTGAGTAACAAATGTAGTCTTTTCCATGTCTTCCGGAGCCATCTTGATCTGATTGTAGCCTGAAAAACCGTCCATGAAAGAGAACACTTTATGCTGAGCTGTATTATCAACAAGGACATCAATGTGAGGTAAGGGGAAGTCATCTTTGGGGCTGGCCCTGTTCAGATCCCTGTAGTCGACACACATCCTGACCTTGCCGTCCTTCTTAGGTACCGGCACCACATTAGCAACCCACTGAGGGTAAGAAGTCACTGCAAGAAACCCGGCATCAAACTGCTTCATAACCTCGGCTTTAATCTTCTCAGACATCTCTGGACGCATACGGCGGACCTTTTGCTTAACCGGAGGGCAATCCTCTTTAGTTGGTAAGTGATGGACCACAATGTCGGTATCTAATCCGGGCATATCTTCGTAGGACCAGGCAAAGATTTCTTTATAGTCATGCAGCATCTGAGTCAACCGTTGCTTCACGCTGAGTTCTAGGTTGGCACCAATCTTCACCTCTTTCTTGTCTTCCTCAGTACCCAAGTTTATTATTTCCACTGGCTCTTTATGGGGTTGAATTGCCCTCTCCTCCTGTTGTAACAGTCTTGCAAGTTCACCAGGCACTTCGCAATCATCTTCACCTTCGTCTTCGGCTAAGTTGATCGGATTTTCGAAGTCATAACTGGCAGTAGCAGAGTCGTTACCAGTGAGATCCAGAGTGGATTGAAACCTGTATGAGTGAGTGTGTGTGTAAATACAGCTGTTTTGCAATATGTAAAGAAAGGAAAGAAAAGGAGCGCAAAATTTGAATTGTGAAAAACGTCCAATGCTTTTATTCATGATATATGATAGTGACAAACAAAAGCCCTCATAAATAAAACCACGGTGCCCCGGGTAAGACACCGGGCCATATAGTCTCAAATTATTGTTTATTACAAATCAAAAACAAAGAAATTCATTACTGGGGAACAAAAGTTATGGGTGTAAAATCTTTGGCAGTCCAATTGGTCAATCCACCGTCGATCGTCGGGTAGATCCAGCTATCGAACTCTGAATCTTCCACTTTGACTTCCTCTCCAACAGCATTCACTTCTGAGTGGGTGATGAACACAGGAAGTCTTCCAATTCTTGCCTTGCGCACTGCTTTCTGAGCTTCCGTGGTGAAACCCAGCCCAAACTTGTTAGTCTTAGGAGTAAGATCAGGGAGCTTGCCCCAGTTTGCACATTCACCTTTTTCGATCACAGCCCGGGCGTCCTTTAAGGAGGCCATCTTCATAGGAGAAACCTCTTCATCTGCTTCTGCTGCTGCCATGGTCTGCGGCACTTCCTCAAAATGTTGAAAGGGGGTTTCAATGAACTCCCCATCCATTTCTACATATCTGAAGGAGTTGAGGTGGCTGACCATGTACTCCTCTTCCCCTTGCACTGTTACGATCTTCCCCCTGACCGGGTACTTGAGCTTCTGATGCAATGTGGAAGTCACAGCTCCAGCCTTGTGGATCCACGGGCGACCCAGCAAACAAGAATAGGACGGATGGATGTCCATCACATAGAATTTTGAATCGAATACCTGTGACCCAACCCTGATTGGGATGTCCACTTCACCATGTACCATTCTTTTGGACCCGTCAAAGGCCCGGACAACAATGTGAGTTGGTTTGAGCTCTAGACCCTCACAATCCAGCCTATCCAGAGCCTTCTTGGGCAGCACGTTTAATGAAGAACCTGTGTCAACCAGCACATGAGCAAGAGTAGTGCCCCTGCATTCAATGGAGACATGCAGAGCGTCATTATGGTTCTTCCCCTTTGCTGTCAGATCGGCATCAGAGAAACCCAGGCCATTATCAGCAGTTAGGTTGGCCACACAGTCGGTGAACTGGTCAGCAGACGTCTCTTGGGGTACGTGGGCGGTCTTTAAGAAAGCAATCAGAGCCTTTGCATGGGCCTCTGAACACAGCAGCAGTGACAACATGGAGATTTTAGAGGGGGTGTGCCCCAGCTGTTCTACAACGTTGAAATCACTTTTCTTTATTATCTTGAGGATTTCTTCCATTTCCTGCTTGGAAGCCTCAACAATGGTCTTTGGTGCCTCCGTCCTGGCAGGCATATCAGCAGCAATTCCCTTGCCCCGAGTATCAGATGACTCAGTAGCAGGGGTGGATACTTGGTCAGGGGGAGAAACAGGCACTCTGGCAGGTGTGAAGATCAAAGGCCTATGAATTGCCGGAGGAGCAATGTCTGGCGAGAACAGTCTTCCACTACGAGTGACCTTAGCAGGCCCGGTGATGTTGGAGACACCAGTATCAATGTTGCACTCTTGTTTCACACCCAGAACATAAACATCCGCCCCATAGTGCCATGGGACAGCCTTATCAGATTTATAGGGCATAGGCCCCGGAACAGTAATGGTGATGGGAGCACTCTTGTGAACTGACAAAATTTGTATAGGCTTCTTTGAAGGAGCCTTGGAATGGTTGTTGAAGATGGTAACGATCGACACTTCTTCAACAGGAGCAGCAGGAACAACAGTCTTTCTGAACAAAATCTCTCTACTATCTATCAGGTTTTGGACGCCTGACCTCAGCAGAGAACAACCAGCAGGGGAAGCAACACATAGAGGGCAACCTTCGCTACATCCCGGAAATAAACCGGCTAGCAACAGATTCCTCTTGACCATCAGCAACGGAGTAGCAACATCATCCACCGAAGCTACATACAAATCCTCCTCAACAGCATTCACTCCATGCTGGGGCATGGGAGCAGTTACAACATTCGGCCTCTCGGGCGCCTCAAACTGTATTTCCTTTGCATCAATGAGGTCTTGAACCTTATTCTTTAGGGCCCAACAGTCATCTGTGTTATGCCCCGGGCTATCAGAGTGATAAGCACAGCGAGCATTTGGATTGAACTTGGGGGATGTAGTATTGGGAAACTTTGGAGCCTCCCTGACAGTCACTAAATTAGTGGATAGCAACTGTGGCAGGATCTGTGATAAGGTCATGCTTAACCGGGTATACTCTCTCCGGGGTCTTTCAAACTTTTGAGGATTAGTTGGCCGAGGAGCGGCAGCAGGTTTGGCAATCATTACCGCACTGACAGATTGGCGGTGTTCAGGTCGCTCTGTTCTCCGGGAGCTATATACAGCACTAGCCTCCTTTTTGAAGGGTTTCTTCTCAGTACTGGAGGAGGCAACTTTCTGTATCTTCCCCGATTTTATACCGGCCTCGATCCTTTCACCAGTCAGGATCAGATCAGTAAACCCAGCAGAGGAATTACCAATGAGATGATTGAAAAATGGACCAGATAGGGTCCCCAAGAACATATCTACCAGCTCCCGGTCCGTCAATGGTGGCTGCACCCTGCCAGCCAGGTCTCTCCATTTCTGAGCGTACTCCTTAAAACCTTCACTCGACCCTAGCGACATACCCTGGAGCTGGGTACGCGTAGGAGCGAGGTCGGCATTATACTGATACTGCTTGTAAAAAGCAGTGGCCAGATCCTCCCAGTTACGAATGCTGATTCCATCCAACTGATAGAACCAGTCGAGGTGAGTCCCTGAAAGACTCTCCTGGAAGAAGTGGATCCAAAGGTTCTTGTCTGCTGTGTAAGGCTGGATCTTCCTTACATAAGAACGGAGGTGCATCTTGGGACAGGAAGCCCCATCATACTTCACGAAGGCAGGTGTTTTGAACTTGTGTGGGATCACCACTCCAGTAGATAACCCCAAGTCTCCGAAATCCAATCCAGGCACCCGCTGAACTTCCATAGCCTTTAATCTGTCTTCCAGCTGTTTGTACCGGTCTTCAGCAGGAGGGTACTGTTCGTCGTTGAAGTCTGTTTCAGTATCAGAGCCCACAGGAGTAGTGACCTCCCTTTCTTGGTGACTACCTTCCGTCACAGATGGAGGAGTCCTTTCAGCTTCAACCAAAGTGTTCCCGAGTCTACGCCCAGTGTTAAATAGCACAGTCCTCCTCTTCTTCTTAGTCTTCTTCAAAAGCATGGTCTTCAACTCTTGTTGACCCTGAGCCAAGCCCTTGATCAGCTCCTGAAATTGGGCGTTTTGCGCCTGAAACTGGACGTTCTGCGCCTGAAGAGCCTTGATAGATGCCTCAGTTGATGATTCAGGATTCATGATGCTGAAATAAACAGCGAAGAACAGTAAACCACCTGAAAAAAAGAGTACCTATGATGCACATGATGAATGATATGTGTTTATGCAATGCATTCAAGAGTTCGAAAATTCAAATTTGTTGTAGACCAAAAGGAACACACGTTATTATTAAGAAAATCATTGTTTAATACATCAAAGCCTCATGGGCAAAAGTACAAAAAGATCAAATCAATCCCAAAATATGTTGCGCATCTTCTTTGGAGCTATGTAAGTGTTGAGGTTCCTTTCCTCGTGCAACAGGCGGGTGAGCTCCAAGACCTTCTTTTCACTGGCATGCAAACTAGTCTCAAGAGAATTCCGCTCTTCCTTAAGCTGGATCCAGCTCTTCTGCATCTCTTCCCAGGATGTGGGCATATCAGGGTGCTGAATAACATGAGACACCTCTCCTTCCAAGGCAGGCTCTTTGATTACTGGAAGCATGTGAGGATAAGGCATTACTAATTTCTGAGAGCGGGCTCGTACCCACTTGAGGTAAGGCTCCAAAGGGATGGAGTTCCTGTGCCCCAGTGTCTTGCTGTCTATCCTACTAGGCATCCTCCAAGCTCTGATAAATCTCTGGCGAAGTCCTTGAGTATCGTTGTCGAAGTCAAAAACTATGTCAGGAATCAACATGTCATGAGGACCATCTCTCCGAGCATAACCAAATTGTCTCCAAGCCAGGCATGGACTATACGTAATACCCCCTCTGATTCCAAGTAAGGGAACATTAGGATACTCCCCACAACGATCAATGATAGTGACATCTTCTCTGGACCTAGGGCACCAATGTATATCTGCATGTGTAAGAGTCATCAACCGTTGTGACCATCTCAAACCCCGCTCGTTCTTCAGGACTGATTGTGGAAGGTGCGAAATAAACCACTTTCCCAGGAGAGGAGTACAACACATAAGGACACCTCTTTTTCTCATGGTTCGAGTGTAACATGAGTGAAGGAGGTCCCCCAGCAACGTAGGTATAGGATTCCTGGACATAAAGATCTGGACAGCATTGATATCAACGAGCTGGTCTGGGTTAGGGAACAACACCAAACCATAAACAAGAAGGGCCACAACCTTTTCAAAAGCTTGTAAGTCAAGGGAATTCCAACATTCATAGGCCTTTTCAAACAGAAACCTGGCTAAGAACCCTTTAATACCACTTCTGACTTCCCAATGTCCCTTGAGGTCAGATGACTGTAGGTGCAAGGCTTTAGCAATCTCTTCAAGCTTAGGTTCCTTTTCTGTACCGTTGAAGGGTAGCTGATCAAGGATAGGGATCTTCAGGAGTCGGGAGAACTCCTCCAATGTAGGTACCAACTGATAGTCCAAGAAGGTGAAACAGTGATGCAGAGGGTCAAAGAACTGGAACAAAACCTTTATCATATCTTCCTCAATGTTGGTGTTGACCAAGCTGATGAGGCTTCCATGCCTTTCACTGAATGAAGAGTTCTCGGGAATCCTGGATATAAGCTCCTTAAGCTGAGGAGGGATCCTTACAAGACTGATTTGAATTGTCTTTCTACGAACAGTTTCCATGTCCTACAAAACAAGAACAAAGATGAAAATTCGAACCCCTGAAATGGTTAGTTAATGCATATGATGCTGGATGATGTCATGATGCTATGATTAAACACACCACAGATATTTACAAAGACAAACATGTAAGGCACACAAGGCACACAAGACAGGCCCTTAAGGTTTAAGGCCAGCATGGGGTCTGGGTAGTACCCTCTTGAAGTTGGTGGGTTCAACCTGTCCTAATCAAAGTAACCGGGTTCTAAGGTTCCCAATATCACGGGATTGCTTTCATTGTTCATCGTTTCGATTTAGCCACTGAACTGGCGACCGAAATATTCCAGGAAAGCAACCCTCAATTGAGTGTAGTATCGAGTATCAACCAACCTCGGACTGCACCAAAGTCAGTTATCTCACTACCCTAAAGAGACCAAGATGGTTCAATTAAGGTTCCTAAGGTCTGTTGATGCTTCACGACACCACATGGAGGCCCCGTACTCTCCTTGACTGAACTCAAGGGTTACCGGTACACACCAAAGTGCCACATCAACGTAGCAGACTGTTTCAACCATGTCGGTATACCCCGCACA
Organism: Vicia faba; assembly: GCA_948472305.1. Taxonomy (NCBI): domain Eukaryota; kingdom Viridiplantae; phylum Streptophyta; class Magnoliopsida; order Fabales; family Fabaceae; genus Vicia; species Vicia faba. The sequence continues at coordinate 272,081,674 of OX451741.1, forward strand.
GTTCCCTCACAGCCTTGTTGCTACTTTCTAAGAAGGTATCCCCCAGATCCGGGTTAGGATCTATAGAACTCCCAAGCAACCCACAATTTTAAAGCACACAAGGAAAACAATTGAAAACACAGTTGTAACTAGCCCTAAGGTACACCTCACTTTAAGTTTATCCCCAGCAGAGTCGCCAGTTCTGTGATCGGTGGATTTGGAACTGACTGTTTTAAAGCTGGTTCGCGAAATGTCGCGGTAAGCAAGAGTCGCCACCGTCTTTTATTTTCTCCAAAATGGAAAGGACAAAAGCACAGAAAAATTCCTTATAGAGATTGCTCTCGGTTCGGGAGGTAGGTTATAGAAAGGGAAGGTGTTAGCACCCTTTCTATCCATGGTTATCCATGGGCTCTTAGATACTTGCTCAATGTGTTTTCAAAATGTTTGCTTGCTTTTCAATGTGGGTTTCAAAAATATTCTTTGAAAAGTTTCAGTTCAACTCGTACGTCAGAGTGTTTGAAAAGTTTGTTTTGAAAGTTTTTGAAAGTGTGTTGGTGTGAAAAGTATTTTTGAGTTTGTTTTGAGATTAGAGCAAGTATCCTTGAGAACCTACCTACCCTAAGGAATTCGTCTGTGTAAATGTCCTTTAAAGTAGTGCCATCCCACCATTGAGAGGTAGGTAGCACCACCGTTGGAGGTGTTCGGGTCAATTCGAGGTTCGGGACATGGTGATCACCGGAGCAATGGGAAGACACCTTAGAAGCTACCCTCATGCCGGGTTCCCGGATCATGAGGACTTACTAAGACGTCTTCTACTCGACGACCACCTTTCGACAGGCAACAGTGAGGCGTACCCTAGGGGTGGTGTGTGCGGTTCGTGTGTCATGTTTCAATTATTTTGTCTTGTCATGTTTGTTGTGATCTACGCTTGATTTTATTTTTAAGTCCATACATTCTTTCATGCATATTTATTAACAGTTATATATTTGCGAGAAAATAAATCTAAACTATTACAAATGGCGCGGGTCCACATCGCCAAAATAAACCGAACCCGATTTGACTGAAAGTAAATAATAAAAGTGCGAAAAATAAAGTTACATGGCTTTGGGAGATTTACAAAGTTATAATAACTGACATAAAATAAATGCGCAAAATAAAATAATTAAAAAAAAACAATGGGCGTTGGACCCTTTTGCAAAAAATTAAAATTGATGGATTAATTGAAATGAAAGATTAAATGTTTTTTGGTATTTTTGTATTTTTTAGATTTAATGAGAAAAAGGAGTTAATTGAAATTAAATTAAAAGGCAACCCTAATTCTAATATTTTTATTTATTATGAAAGAATTAAAATATAATCTACATTAAACCCTAATTTATTTATGTACAATTTAAATAGAAAAATAAATAATTAATATTACTAAAAAGAAAATTAGAAGGGAAATTAAAAATAGAAAATAAAAAAGTTATTAAACCTAAATTCTATTTTTTGGATTTTTATTATTAAAAAGAATTAGATTTGTAACCTAATAAAACTAAGTAATTACAAGCATTTATTTATGAAAATAATTATAATATTAATATTTATCATTTTTGGTCTTTTCTGATTTTTTTGAATGTTTTTATGTTTTGTGAAAATAAATTAATTGAATTAAAACAAAGAAAATAAATGAAATAGCAAAAATAAAATAAGAAGAAAAAATAGAAAAAAATGCAAACCAGGGGGGGATAACCCCAATTTAGGAGGTTCAGGCCTGATGATTTCTGGCCCATTTGTATTGAATTGGTTGACTTTTCTAATCATATGTGATGCAGTTGACCTGATGTATGATGCATCTTGAACATTGGCCATGGATCTGATGCCCTGGGGACGTGTGGAGGTTGGAGGAGGATGGAACATGGTGCACCTGGAAGTTAGCAAAGCATGGAATTTTACGTTGAAAAATAATATGGAATTTTTCCAGACCTGGGACTTGAACCCAGGTCATTGAGGTTAACGCGTTGATAGCTTGCCAGCTGAGCCATTTAATCACTTTGATATATAATACACAAATAAATCATATAAAACAAAATCAACGCGCTAGTGGCTGAAACGCGCGAATTTTGAATGAACGAATCGTTGGTTGACACCACATCATCGTCCTCACCCCCCTGCAAAACAAAACTCAAAGGCAACGCTTTCTTACGCGTTTCATTAGACAACTTTTGAAAAAATAGCGATTAGGTCTGGAGATCACATAAATTAATCGCGATGGTTGTTTCTTGTTCGTTGGAACATGCTGGTTTTAATGACAATGGTCTTGAGGCTTGATTTTATTCCGTTTCAAAAGCCCTAATTCAAAAAGCTGGAAACCCTAAAAACCAAACATGGTAGATTCGTGTATGGCTTATGAAAATGCAATTAAATACAACGAACAGCTTAGAAACTTGGTAAGGAACAAGAATTCATCAATGAAAATGCAAGAGGACGCGTGAATTGTGATATGCAATCTCAAAAATTATGTGACACGGTTTGAGTTCTCCCTACCAATTCCTGGGTTTTTGAAAGATGTTTGGAGTTGGGATGCGTTCAGAATTTGTCCAGGATACTATTAGAAAAAGAATTGAGGCCTAAAACTCTCTCCAACCTTGATTTCAGTTTTGTGTTTTTATGCCAAAATTTTCAATTTGCAAAAGCTTGTTTGGGCGCAGCTTATGATGTCTTAGGCTTAGGGTTTGACTTAGTGATTATCATGGATGGAAATTAGCTTGCTAACTGACCTAGAATCATGCTCATGAAAGAACTAGTCCTAGGGTTTTTACCATTAACCAAGTTTCCTTCTTTTTAGCCAAGACCTAGACCTAGTGTGCATTTTAACCCTAGCCTGAGTTCTTGAGTTGGCCCATGATACATGGAAGTTGTCCAAATTCACATGACACTATTCCATTGGTTTTTGAATTTTATTTGAATTTTCAAAGATTTAAAATGAATTAAATTATCAAAAATTAAATAAAATAAAAAAATCAATATTTGGTCTTGAAATTAACCATGGGACACGTGTATGGCATGACAAGGATGAATCAAGTGGAAAAAAGTGGGCCCTTTTGTCAAAAATTGGAGTTTCAAGGATAGTTGACTTTTGCCATTTCACCAAAATTTCCCAACTTCTACAAGGCATAACTTGCTCAATTTTTAAGCTTTTCACATGTTCTTGGACATTTTGGAAAGGTCTTTGAGTCCTTTAACCAATGCCTTTGGTCCCATGTCATTTTGATTTACCAATCTCAAGTTATGGTCTTTGACTTAAAGTCCCTTTTTGTTGACTTTTGAAAATGACCTATAATGTTGAAATTGATAACTTTTTGTGAGAGCATTTCTTGGACTTGAAGTATGAAGATGAGTTGTAGGAAATGTCTTTCTCTTCAAAATGAGCTTTGGATGGAATTTTTCTGATAATCCATGTGAAAGTTATGCCCTGGTCAATTTCAGTTGACTTTTTTAGCTGTCCAAATATAGCAACTTTTGCATCTTTGATGATTTCTGAGCCAAATCTTGAGAATCATGATCAAGCATTGATCAAATGATGTTTGTGGCTTCAAAATGATATATTGACCAAAAATTTGAACTTTTGACTGCCAAATGACCATTTTGCCCCTACAGTTGACTGTAGTGCAATTTAGGGTTTTGACTGTGCAATCTTGAGCTGAATGTCTTGAAACTTGATATGAGGATGTTTGACCATGTTTGTAAGCATATGAGACTTGATTGAGCCTTTGAAAAGTTCATTTGCTTGACCAGAACTCAAACCCTAGTTTTGACTGTATGGGAGACTGTTGCACTGCACAACCCTTGGGGAATTTTGTAGCTTGGCTTGGCAATTTCTTGAGGAATATGGGAGGGCAAATTTTGGGGTATAACACTCATTTTTTGACATTTTCTTTTTTTTTTTGCAGCGCTTGGGCTAGTAGTTTGGGCCAGACTTTTTTTCTTACCATACTCATTATTTCACTTATTAACCCCCTCTAACTTTTTTTTTATTTTTTATTTTTACTTTTTTTTATCTTTTATTTATATTATCATTAATATTATTATTATTATTATTATTATTATTATTATTATTATTATTATTATTATTATTTTCATTAATCATAAAAAAATCCAAAATATTTATATTCTAATTATTATTTTTTAGTTTATTTTTCTTTACAAAAATAAAAGAACAAAAATCTTTTCTCTACATAATTCTTTTCTTAATAATACTTAGATGATTTAATTTTAAATATCATTATATTATTTTTTCTTGTAAATCAAAATCCATTTAGAGTTTAGGACTTTTTATTTAATTATTTTTATTTATTAAATTCACCAAAATCCTAAAAAAAGCTTTGTAAACTTAATTTCTTTCTTATTTAGTTTAAATTAAATTTTATTTATTTTTAACTAATCATGTTTTTAATTAGGTCAAGACCAAAAACCTTTTCATAAAAAACAAACAAAAATTATGTTTCTTTACATTTACATTCTTGCATTTTTATCTTTATTTTTGTACATTTATTCAAAATTCAATATGGTTGTAATATTTATATAGGTTTAAATTCTTGCAATATTCCCCATTTGTAATTTGTACACCCCCTCCCCTAAATATTGTAATAGCGTAATAATTTTAAATTCCATAATTTATCGCTTTATATACAAATGCTAGTAATTAGAGTTTTGTATGAAAAGACTAAAACCAACAAATAGAAAACCCTAATCATAGACAAATCAAGCATGAAAATCAATACACTTGCACACAAACACCCCTAGGGTAAACCCACTTTGTTGCCTTACCAAAATAGTCATATTATGCATATGAGGTATCTTAGCAAAAAGAAGCAAAAATACAAGATCATAGTCCCTCGATGACGCTATCTATGTTGCCTTTCAAAATGATCTTAGTCCCTAAAAGAAAAATGCTAAGATACCTTGCAACATTTCTAATCATGGTTATACGATGACTCACGCCCGTCCCTTTTACATCCAAAGATAGGGTTACTTACCAAATCAATGGTAAGATAACAATGTCAAAGGAAAAAGGAAATGAACATGAAAGACTTTTGAGTAGGTAGAATGTTCCTAGTTACTTGCTCAATTTCAAAACAAAAACATCCTTGCTATTTTCAAAACAAACACCAACACTTTCAAAAACATCTTTCAAACTTGAAAACATATCCAAAAGATCAAACACTTTGTATACATTCTTACGAACGAGAATCATTACAAAGTTTGCTTAAACAATGGCCTCTTTACAAAATACTTTCAAAAAACCACCCAAAGCACAATTTCAAACAAAAGTAAGTGATCTAGCAAGTTAACTAAGATCCCATGGAAAACTATGGATGAAAAGGGTGCTAATACCTTCCCTTTACATAATCTACCCCCCGAACTCAAGAAATAATTTCAAAGGTCTTTCATGTGCTTTTTCACCTTTCCTTTTGGATAAAAGAAAAGTTGGTGGCGACTCTTGCTAACCGTAACATTTGCAATCAAACACAAAACACCCAAGTGTTTCCAGTGATTTCTGGTAAACAACCGCTAGTCTTCCAAACTATCGAATAAACTTACTGACTGTTATTCAATTTCTCTGGTAACTCGCAGGATCGACTAGATTGATCCTAGGACGTGTGGTCATTAGGGTAACTCTCATGATCGAACAGGTATTCATGGTTGGTATTTAGAATGTTGTGTAGGTGTTTGACTTATTTCGATTTCTCTCTTAAAGATCTAAAGGTATGATCAAAATAAATGTGCGCGAAACTAAATTGCATGAATAAAAGTTAATTGTAAAGACATGTAAAAACTGCATAAAAGGCAGGTAAATGATTTCGAAACATAAAACAAAACAGTTAATGTAAAAGATTTGAAATATGAAGAAAGCGTTTAATGCAAGAAATCTGTAAGATGACTTTAAGTAAAAAGGTGTTCAAAGGATAAAAACTTGAAGATAAAGGCATGAAATGTATAACAGTTTCTGAAATGTAAAGTGTTTGAAATGTAAAGAAAGCATTTAAATGTAAGGCATCAATGAAAAGATTTCGAATAAAAAGACTTTAGATGCAAAAAACTTGTAAATGGTATTGATACAAAGACAAAGGAAAGTACTGGAAATGATAAAGGGTTTTCATTAAATCATAAACATGTGGTGCTATCATACGTACATTGCTCTTGCATTCGTTTCCCTAGCCATGTGGTAATTTGAATGTTTACTGAGTTTTTTGTACAATAGATATGACACACGAAATCCTAATGCTAAGACTTCTATTTATACTACTTCGACCATAACGGTCTTGCTATAAGATTCTGCCACGTTCAGAACATGCAGAGCAATGCCTCTCTCTTACTTCCACGTGTCTTTGAATGCTCCAGCGCATATATTTCAAATTTCGAACATCCCGCTTGCATTTGAATTTCAAATGTTTTGGCACTTCTTCGCTTCGAACGTACTTCTTTAGACACAGCCTTGTTGTCATTTCGAGACTTCTTTAGATATGTTCTCATAATTGCCACTCGAAGCTCCAAGCTTTGATATGCTCATTCGAAACACTGCTTCTGCTATTTCGAAACATGACGTTTTGTTTCATTTCAATCGAAACGTCCAATTCATTTGGCTTCTAATAATATTATCAAAATCTTCAGCCAACAAAATGCCCCTTTAAAATATGTATTTCGATTCCTTTGAGAAATACTTATTTTTAACATATACACAAGATTTTGATGCGACCTTCGAATCATCGTAACATTTAATGCATTTGACTCCAGTCACGTCAATCATGACACTTTTTAGATTCCTTAACCGCCTTGAGCCATCTCACAGTATGGTGCAGTTACAAAACAATGATTATCTTTAATCACGCCTATTACCAATGTTAACTTTACGCCACCTCTTCATCACACCAACCCATGATTACCACGTATCACAACCTTATTCAGTGGATGCTTAAACTTACACATTATAAAACCCATCAACTTAGTCTTTTTCTTTTCTTTCCACATTCTGAATCTTTTCTCCTTATTCTCTCACCGAAACCCTAAGCTTTCAACATTCTTCCAACAATGTCTTCTTCTACTTCATCCCAACTAAAAAAGGTTTCAAATAAGAAAGGAAAGACCGCAAGAACTACCATGGAAAGAAAGGTTGTCACTCACCAAGGTCAATCTGTTCTTGTTCCCCAAATGATCTCAAAGGAGAAAGAAATGCTTTATGCATCCCAGGTACTTATTCCTACCACCGCTGCTGGTAAGAGGTTAGCTTTAATGGGCCCTCTTACAGTTTTTGAAATTTTAAAAGACACCAGGAAAATCTTCCCAGTTTGCTATAGTTTCAAACCCTTGTTTAACAAAATGGACGCCCCTAAGGCAATAGAATCTTCAGGCTCAAACACCGTGGAAAATCCGACCGTTCCTCCTAAGGACCCTTTTGTATTAGACTATGTAAAAAGTAACTTTAAACCGTTTCGATCTTGCCCCACCTCCGACACTGCTTATCAAAACTGGTTCAATAAGGTAGAAGCCAAGAAATCCCAGTAATGGGAAGAATTAGGTATCTACAACTTGATTAAGCTGTCGAAGCCAGGTTTTACTTACAGCCACCCTTTGTTATTCGCGTCCCTCTATTTCTGGGACAGTACTTATAATACTTCCCATCTCCCTGGTGGAATGATTACCCCTACCTTCTTTGACATAGCGGCCATCACTGGGCTATCACCAGTAGGAGAAACATATATCCCTGACAACGAAGAATATTCGAGTATAATCGACTTCGAAGTCAAACTAGCAAGTTTTTCCAAGTTTATCAGTCACTACCATGCTGAAGGAGACAGTGTGTCTGATGTAGAACAGATTGCTTTCCTTACCCTATGGCTATCAAGATATGTCTTCTGCAGTAGATCCCTACAGGTAGCCAGTAGGTTTATTCCTCTAGCTAGGGATTTGCACGAGAATCGAAGAGTGTGCTTGAGCGAATTGCTACTAGTTGACCTTTATGAAAGCCTAAGGTCAGCTGTTTCGAGCCTAAAATCTCACACCTCCAAGAATATCCTGTTAGCTGGCCCCTTTTGGTTACTTCAGCTATGGCTAAATGCCATGTTCGAACCTTCCTTGTCAACTGCCAACACCATTGATGAACAAGACCCTGAAATAACTGATAGAATAGTCGAAGGCACTAGGCTGCGAAGATTAACTCCAAATGACGACAAGGATGACTTCAAAGTCCTATTCTCGAAGTACATCATGATATTCTCTAAGAGGCATAAGTTCGAAGAGACCATGGCGCCTTTTGCTTCGAGGGCTCATGGACCTTCATGGTTCACCATGGCTCTCTCAGAAGCTGTCAAGAGCAAGGAGATTCAAGATGTATGGAGGCCTTTTTGCTACCTAGACTCATTTCTTCAAGAATAACTCCTGCCAAGAATCAGATTTTCCTTTTCGCTTACCAGCCAAATTTTGTTTCGAGACAGTTTGGCTTGTGCCAACTAATTCCTGAACCCTTATTTCAAACTGAGAGTGCCATTACCTCTGGGCGAACCTTCAAGGCACGGGAAGCCAAATTACAGCAAGAACAATACCAAGGCTTTGCCCAGTTTGAGTTAATAACCTTCGAACCTACCCATCTTACAGCTAAGGGGTTTCTGGAATGGTGGACCAAGTTTTATCAAACATATATGTTCGATACTCTTACAATTCAGCAGAAACTAATTGATGCCTTCGATGTGCAGGTAGCAACCAAGAAAGGTATGTTTACTCATGCCAAAGAGATTAAAGCTTTTCAAAATTATTTCGAAACTACTTATGATCCCACACACTTGGAATCCACTGTGCATCAAGCGGCTGAGACCTTGAAGGAAAAATTCAAACAAAAAGTTTCCAAGTTAAAACTTCCTTCAGGGTTGTCACCTGAGGATAGGTATAGGTTGGCATTCGAAATGCATCCACCTAAATTTCCTAGATTACCTACCTCAGAACTGGCTCTGGCTTGGTTTCCCCCATACCCTTGGTGGTTCACTTGCAAAGAGATGTTCAAACATCTTCAAAAGAAACCAAAGCCATCTGAGACTGTGACATGGGCTCGACACTGGCTCCACGATTTCCCAGGACACCTTCGTTACGACCTTTCTGCCATGTCGATTAAATATGATCAAGGCACATGTGCGAATGCTTGGGAAAATCCCAAACGTTTTTTATTTTCCATATCTTTAACCTTTGCTTTAATTGTTTCGATTTTCAGCCATCAGGATAAAGACAGCTGCCTCGAAGTCGAAAGAAGGGAGTGCCTCTCAAGCCTCTATCGAAACCACTGACAATGTGACTCCATCCGAAACAACAACCATTGCTGCAACAACAACAACAACAACAACAATACCAACAACAACCAGAGTTCCAACTCCACAGGTAATCATTTAGCCTTGATGTTTCGAATTCACTAATGTTTCATGATTTGTATCTAACTCTTTGTTTAAATCTTTTCAGACCAACAAACTTCCCCCTACTACTCCAAAGAAGCGAAAATCAAACACCACTGGGGAAGACCCCAAGGCTGGAGGAAACTTACCAACTGCTTCGAAGAAGAAGCAGAAGAAGGATATTTCGAAAAGTACCATTCCAACTAGTGTCTCTGGACTTGATTCCAGGGATGCTGCTCCCTCACCCAAATCCAAAATTCCACCTTCGACCTCCAACGTAATGTTGGAACGCATAGCTAGCAACCTCTCTTCCGAGAGTCCACAGGTAAATTGAACTTCAAATCTTTTTGAAAATAAAAATTTCTCATTACTTTGGTGCATGCTTTTAATATTCTTTCGTTCCTTGCAGAATATCTTACATCCAACTTCTACCACTTCGACCTCACCATCAAAAGCTGCTGCTCCACTCAACTCCTCTCCTCAAGGAGACTCCAGCAACCTTGTACAGAACAAAGGTTCCTCCAATATGGCGGTTCTGGCTGGGGCTTCTGAGCAGCAGGATGATCAGAGTACTTCCCCTCCTCTCAAAGAGACAAATGAAACACCACTCCATGAATCTGTAGAGGCTTTGCAACGAACTTCTCTTCAAAAGTCCCCTCTTGAAACCCTTCAAGAGGACCCAAAGGATACTCATGCTGAAGAAGAGAAAGCTGATTCCGGCCAAAGAAACGAAGAATCTACAGACGAAGAGTCTGAAGAGGAGGATGCCAATGATGATTCGACTGCTGGGACAGAGTCCAATGCAAATAGCAGCGAAAAAGAAGACATCGAAGTGGTGGACTTGGATGACGATGAAGAAGAGCATGAGCACGAAATGAATGAAGGGGGTGGTGACACAACCAACAAACCCATGGAGGTTGAAATGGACGTGACTCCCCTACATGTGGAACTCCCTCAACCGTCTTTGTCTCGAATGACTGACGAGGAGCTTGCACTCCTGAGACGAAATGACCCTATTGGGTACATGAAGGCAAAGCTGGCTCAGAGGGATATTCCACTTGCTAGGGCTGGCACAAGTTCGACTAGCTACCCTCTTCCCACAGATGAAAGAATTGTACTTCTTAACAAGATCAGGAAAACAATTCTCAATGTGGATATATTCGAAGTGCTCAAACAGGATAGCACTGCTTGCTACACCATGAAGGAGTTGCTTACAAAAGTCAACCTTGCTACGTGCTCCTTGCCAGTTAGTACTATCTTGTTCGATCTTCAGTCTTTGCTAGACAACGTAACTGGTTACCTTCTCCAAGGTGAATCTGCTTCCAGAAAGGTTCAAGAAAAGCGCACTGCAATGGATGCTGCTTATGAACAAGCTTCGAAACTCTCTCAAGAAGCTGAGGATCAAGCTATGCATCTAAAGCAAGCGAAAACTGATTATGAGGCTCGAGCTGAGTCCATCCTTCTCTGGGAAAGGCAGATTCAGGAACTTCAACAGAAGGTTAAAGAGGCTAAAGAACAACAAATAGCCTTCGAAACCAATACTGCTGGTAACCAATTCGAAGAGCTTCTTAACCAGGGGCTTGCAGAAATGGAAACTGCAGAACAACTCAAGGGAGAAGTGGCAACCTTGGAAGGAGCCAGGCGTTTCGCTCAACAGAGACTTGAATCTTTTCGAAGTACCTTCAACAGATTGAAGAATAATTCTTATTTCTAAGTTTCAGTGTTCATTTGATTACAATTTGGTTTTTTATATGTAATATTCGAACAACGCCATTTTGGCATCTCATCTTGCCATTTTGGCATTTTTATAATATTTTGGTTACGTTGTTACTATTCGAATCTCCTGCAGGCGTGGCTTATATTTCTTTAAATATTTCCCATTAACCTTTAGGATACGCTTATCATCCATCAGTTCTTCGATTTCATATGCATTGTTTGAGAATACTTTTAATATTCGAAAAGGTCCTTCCCAATGAGGTGACCATTTACCTAGTGTTTTATTTTTCTTGTCCATGGGCAATATAACTTTCCAGACTAAGTCATTAATAATGAATGCTTTTCTTTTCACCCTTTTGTTATATGTCCTGGCCACTCTTTCTTTTTGTCTCATCAAGATTTCCAATGCATGTAATCTAACTTCGTCCAACTCAACTAATTCATTCATCATCATCTCCCAATATAATGCAGCTGGGATTTCGTTTTGTCTTTGAATTCGAACTGATTGTAGATGAATTTCTACTGGCAGCACTGCATCATGACCAAATGTGAGTTGGAAAGGCGTAGTGTTAGTAGCTTCCTTAGGAGATGTTCTACAGGCCTATAGTATTTGGTCCAAAGTTTTGTGCCAGTTCCTTGGCTTTTTACCAATATGTTTCTTGATTAACCCTATTATCACTTTATTGGCTGCTTCGACTTGACCATTTGCTTGAGCATAATATGGCGTTGATGTTAGCAATCTAAACCCCATTTCTTGGGCAAATTCTTGCATCTTTCTACCAGTAAACACAGAGCCTTGGTCTGTGGTTATGCTCTCTGGCAATCCAAACCTATAGATAATGTGTTTCTGTATAAACTCAATAATAGCCTCTTGATCAGCAACTATTAATGGTATAGCTTCGATCCACTTGGTAAAATAATCTATTCCTACCAAGATATATTTCTGTCCTTTGGACGAAGCAGGATTTATTTCTCCTATCAAATCCAATGCCCATCCTCTAAATGGCCATGGTTTGATGATTGAATGCAACTCACTTGCAGGGGCATGTTGAATCCCTGCATGCTTCTGACATTCCTCGCATCCTTTAGCAAAGTCTATACAATCTTTGAGCATGCTAGGCCAATACAAGCCATATCGAAATAACAACCATTTCATTTTATGGCCTGCTTGATGTGCCCCACATGCCCCATTGTGGACTTCTGACAATGCTAAGTATGCATCACTTTCTCCTAGGCACTTCAATAACACGCCCTCTTGGGTCTTTTTGAACAATTCGTTCCCCATGAGGAGATATGATAATGCTCTGTATTTTGTCTTTCTATCCACATTCAGAGTTGGGTTTGCTAAATAACTCACCAGTGGACTTCGCCAATATGCATCTGACAAAGTATTTATGGCTAATATTTCGAATCCCTGTTTCTCAGCATATCCCAATTTCATACTTTCTAGATCTGATGGTGTAAATCTAGTAGCCATAAATCTACCCCTTAATTCAACTAAATCCTCAAAGTTCCTAACAGAAACTTTATAACCCGAAGCCAACTGTGCTAAGTCATTTGCTTCTTGGTTCTCTATTCTTGGTATGTGTTGAATATCCATGTATTCAAATTTCCTAAGTAGCCTGTTGACTATGACGAAGTATATCATCAAGTTTTCCTTTATGCATTTATACTCCTTTGTAATTTGTTTGACCACTAATTCTGAGTCTCCTTTAATTTCGACTCTAGTTGCCCCCAATTCCAACAAAGCTTCAAGTCCAACAATGAGCGCTTCATACTCAGCTTCGTTGTTCGAACAACGAGGACCATCTAATTTATACTTGAATTTTGTTGGAATTCCTTCAGGAGAATTGAGAAGGACTCCAACACCACTTCCATTCCTGTGGGTTGAACCATCAAAGTATAATTTCCATGGTTGCATTTCGACGTAACTCATGACAGTCTGCTCAACCAATGAATGGTCCACAATGAAGTCAGAAATCACTTGGCCTTTCACATCTTTTAAAGGCATGAAAGTCAAAGAATATTCTGTTAAGGCTAAAGCCCATTTACCAACTCTGCTATGCATTATTGGTTTTGAAAGCATGTGTTTAATGACATCGAAATGAGATGAAACATAAACATCAACAGGCTTTATATAATACTTGAGTTTCATACAAGAGAAATACAAACAGAGACATAGCTTTTCTAAATTGCTATATCTGGTCTCTGCATCATTTAGTACTCTACTTAAATAGTATATGGCTCTTTCGATACCATTGCTATCTTCTTGTGCTAACATACTACATATACTAACTTCAAAGGCAGATATGTACAATCTCATGGGCTTCCCCCATGAAGGTGGAGACAAGATAGGAGGCTGAGAGAGGTATCTTTTTATCCTGTCAAATGCCTCCTGATGGGCTTCGTTCCATTCGAAGGCTTGGCCTTGCTTTAGACGAAGCAACGGAGAGAAAGCTTGGGTTCTTCCACTCAGGTTCGAAATGAATCTTCTGAGGAAGTTAATTTTCCCTAGCAGAGATTGCAACTTCCTTTTTGACGTAGGTGCTTTCGTCTCCATTATGGCTTTGGTTTTGTTCTGGTTGATCTCAATCCCTTTCTTGTGAACCACAAAACCAAGGAAATCTCCAGCCTGCACAAAAAATACACATTTAAGGGGATTCATCTTTAAGCCATGTTTTCTCATTCGTTCGAATGATTGGCTCAGATGATGCAAATGTGTTTCTGCAGATATAGATTTGATGACTATATCATCAATATACACCTGCATAAAGGTTTCAATGAAATCATGAAAAATCGAATTCATTGCCCTTTGATAAGTTGCCCCAGCGTTCTTTAAACCAAAAGGCATCACCACCCATTCGTAGGTGCCTAAGGCTCCTGGGAAACGAAATGCTGTCTTGGCAACATCTTCTTCAGCAATAAAAATCTGATTATACCCAGAGTATCCATATAACATACTCAAGTATTCAAACCCTGCAGCAGAGTCTACTAGCATTTCTGCCACAGGCATAAAGTACTCATCCTTAGGGGTTGCAGTGTTTAAATCCCTAAAATCTATGCAAATTCTTAAAGAACCATTTTTCTTAATAACAGGTACTATATTTGCTAACCATTCGACGTACCTTGTTGTTCTGATGAATTTGCAACACATCAACCTTTCGATCTCAGCTTTAATCTTTGTGAGAACCGCTGGTGCGAATCTTCTGGGAGTTTGTTTGATGGGCTTCTTGCCATCTTTGATTGGCAGTCTGTGTTCGACCAACTCCCTCTTTAAACCAGGCATTTCGTCATAATCCCATGCGAAGCAATCTTTGTTTTTCTTGAGGACTTCGATTACTTCCTGCTTGAGGCCTGGGCTAAGTTTTGCACTTATGTAGGTTATTCTTTTCGTTTTTTCATCCCCTAAGTTGACTTCTTCGAGTGGATCCTGTGCCAACATTTTGGCACCTGAGTCTATGGGGTCCCTTTCGAAGCCTAAGGGTTCTTTATCGTAGATGGCGTCCAACCTTTGATCCATCTCAAGTTCTTTGAAGGGTGAGCATTTCGAGCCATCCCCACTTATTTCGTTCATCTTTACAGCTAATTTATTTATTTCAGCCTCTAAGGCCGCTTTTGATTCGTTCTCAGCCATATAGGCCGAAATCCTTTCAAAAAAGGTGGACTCAGTCATGGATAAGGTTGTCGAAGTCCCAGCCTGCTGGCCATCTTTGTATAGTACTTTCGACTCCCTCTTCTTCACTGATTATTGTTCTATCCCAGTATAGGCCATCATGGCGAAGGGTCATGTAGTAGTGGGCGTTTCTGGTTTCGTTTATCTCATCATTTGGAACACACGGAGCAATCTTTGCCAGATGTTTATCATAATCCCTCTTGTCAACTAAATTGACTGTTGACATAAAGTAACTCTGGTCTGCTTCGATGTTTTCCACGATCCCATCATCTCTCCATAAAACTAGTCGCTGATGCATTGACGAAGGAACTGCCCCTACGCCATGGATCCACTCCCTTCCCAGCAATAAGTTGTAGTTGGCCTTGGCTTCGATCACCATAAACATGGTGGGCCTACAGCTTGAGCCTATTGTCAAGTCCAACTGAACCACTCCCAGTGTTTTGCCCACTTTCCCCTCATAATTGGATAGAACCATATTGTGGGGCTTGATGTCTCCTTCGCGGATCTCTAATCTTTTGAGCATGAAGTGGGGTATCAAATTGACTGCAGCACCCCCATCCACTAGAACCTTATTCACGCCATGCGCACCAACTTTTGCCTGAATAAATAGTGGCTTCAGATGGTTCTTCATAGCAGGTTCTGGACGTTCGAAGAACGCATTTTGCTCCTCGACAGCCCCATTGTCCATCACATAGTAGCACACAGGCCTATGCTTCATCAAGTCTATGGTATCTTCTTCCTCATATTCATCGATTTCAGTTTCCTGTTCAAATTCACAGGGAAGCACATATACCACGTTGCAGTTTAGGTTGAACGATGACTCCCCCTCCGATTCGAAGTTATCTGTTATCATATCTTCGTCTTCTTCTGGGCATGGAGTGTATTCCTTTGGTTCATCTAGTTGTACTTCAGAGGAAAGCCTCCTATTAACTGGAGGTTTGTCTTCAGTTTGATTTTTTGGTGTGGGTTTATTGGTGCTAGATTCACCTTGGTTCTTTGTTGAAGTGACCCCTTTATTTGCCACAGCTTCCCTCTCAGCCTTTCGAATCCTTTGTTGCCTTCTCCACTGGGATCTCGACATGGGGTTCCTTCCCTTATAGTTTTCTAATCTTACCTCTTCCCTCTTTGCTATGTTGAATTGCCTTTTGTATGTCATAGCATGGCGTGCATTCCGTTCGGTGTTTCTCCATCTGTCTTTGCCTTTGTCATTTCTGACTTGCAGCCATCTGTCGGTTGGAACTTCAGCAGGGAGTTTGAAAGTCACTCTTCGAGTAGCCTTAGGATGAGGACTATCGGGCCTTCGTTGTTTGTATTTGCTATCGAAACGTGGGCCCATCTGCACAGTTTCTTGATGGTTCCAGCAAGGGGCGAAGGGAATTGTTTCGAAGGCTCTGGCCATGCTTTGATCATACACAGCTGAACACCTTGGGCATATCAAGCACTTGGTTGCCCCTTTGTAGCAGCGAAACAAAAATTCCAGCAAACTTTCTCCAGCCTTAGGATAACACCTGAACAGCTGGTTATCCTGGCGCCAATTGTTGCCAGTTCGAGCCCTCTGTACCCTTTCGAAGTTCGCAGCGATTCTCTGATTGCAGAGGATGCTGCACCTAGGGCACAATATCATGCCTGTATCTCCCTTGTGGCATGTCATGAGGTAATCCTTGAGACTAGCATCTCCAGCATGATTATCCTCCATTTTATACTTCTTTTTTTCTGAGTATCTTTCTACCTCCTCCATCTCAGAGCGAGGCCTCTCCATATCCACCATGTTTACCTCAACATCTTCCCCCTTAGCTTCATCATCTCCCCATCCTGTGGGTTTAATATCTTCGATGTGGACTTTCGAACTCACTGGGGCAGAATATTTGACCAAATAGTCAAATTTTCCACTGGGTTCCCCTAGAGTGTCCCATATTTCCTTCTGAGGGGAAGTTGGCTTCGTGATTTGGACTTTCTCCAATTCCAGCCTCAGGCCTTCAGTGACCTGTGTTAGCTCTTGGTTTTGATTTTCCTGGCCTCCAGTAGCCTGGATTTCTTCTGCAACAGCTGGTGCTGCTTCAATCGAAGTCTCTGGTAGCTTCTTGACGTCTTCAGTGACCTCCTTATCGACTTCGACCATCACCCAACTTTCGTTTTCAGTACCTCTCTCTCCTGTTGGGACATCACTTTGGTCAGCTTCCACCATGTTAATCTCTCCAATGCATGCAGGCTCGGAGTAGTTGGTGTCTGCGACGTCCAAGGGATCTTCGTCCACTTTCATCTTTGCTTTATCAGCAAACTTCAGTCTGCCATCTTTGATTGCATTTTGAATTAGGTCCCTGAAAAGAAAACACTGTGAGGTTTTGTGGCCTAGGAAACTATGATATTTGCAAAATCCTCTCTTCTTTCTTTGATCTAAAGGAGGTATTTTGACATTTGATGGCACAATGAGTTGGCCATCTTTGACAAGTAAATCAAAAATCTCGTCACATTTAGTGACATCAAAGGTATAAACCTTCTTTGGGAATTTGTCACTTTTCTCATTTTCAACAATCTCTTTCCCTTTTGTGGGAACCAATAATTTGCAGGAGTAGGGTGGTGCCTGTTTTAATTCAGCGAGGTCGATTTCGACCTCTTCGAATTCGAATTCAGGATAATCTTCTGCTTCCTCAGTTCCAACATAGGAGATCCTTTCCTTCTTGTTATTTTTGAAGACTCTGGCCTTTTCGGCTTTTAGCCTTTCGACCTGTCGAACCCTATCGGCTAACTGAGCCATGTCCCTCAAATATTGAGTGTCTAGTTTCTTTCGAATAGAGTAATCCAAGCCACCAGCGGCCATTTCGACTAACTCATGTTCAGGCACTACTGTGTAACATCTTGATTTCAAAAGCCTAAATCTATTCAGATAATCATCTATGGGTTCGGTGAACTTTCTCTTGACACTGGCTAATTCCTTCAAGCTTATCTTCGACTGTCCCATGTAAAATTGTTCATGGAATAATCTCTCCAAAAGAGCCCAGGTATCAATGGACCCAGGAGGCAAAGTGGTAAACCACGTGAAGGCGTTTTTAGTCAAGGAACTTGGGAAATATTTGATACTGAGATCTTCATTATTGGCTATATCTCCCGCTTCGGTTAGATATCTTGCTATGTGTTCGACCGTTGACTCATTGGTATCCCCAGTGAACTTTGTAAATTTAGGGACTTTATATCCCCTTGGTAAATCAGTATGCATTATGCAATCCAATATAGGAGAAGCATAATTTGGCCTTCTAATTCCTGTGTTGAGGCCATTCTGGGCCATGACTCTCTCTATCATTGTGGTTAAATTGTTTTCTGCCAAGATGTTGTCGTTCCGAATTCTATGAACGACTGCATCAGCATCTTGATTTCGACCCACCATGACAACCCCCCTAGGTTGTTCTCCTCGAAACTCTGGGACTTCCAGCCTTTCGACCCTTTCCCCTGGTTCCATAATTTCTCTTTGTGGGCCTGGGATCATTGGGGCTTCTAGCCTTTGTGCCCCTGCCCCCAAGTTAACTTCTTCTCTAGGTGGTCTATAGATTGGGTCGTTAACAACTTGTTCCATAACAGGCATATTTGCTCGAACTCCCGCCTGATTCTGCCTACGCCTATCTGGGGAGCAAAGAAATTTGCTATTCGACTCATGTTATCAGCGTTTTCTCTGTTTGTCACAGTCACATTTTGTACTATTGGGGCAAATATTTCCTGCATAGTTTGTGCTAATACCCCTATCATATTATGGTTACTATCATCCATCAGTTGCCTAAAAGCCAACTGGTTTTCTGTGGTTAAAATAGGCATTGTACTATAACCCACTGACCCTTGGTTATTTGTCATAAACTGGTTTGCCCCAGACCCAGACCCTAATTGTGGTGATGAATTCGATGTGGAATTGTGTAAACCTGCCATAAAAGATGTTGGCATTCCATAAGAGGAATTTCTGGTTCTATTACTATCGAAACCGGGTGGTCTGGTTAGTGGAGTGGCGAAATGGGATTGTGTCCCTGATGGTGGAACAAATCCCCCAGGATAACCAATGGTTCCAGTATTTCCTAAGATCGAACTATTAGTTGATATGCCACTTATTCCATTAGTGGCTATATTGCTGGTTGAAGATGCAACAGACTGTGCGTTCGAAGGGATCACATTAGATGTTCCCATCGAAGCGGATACATTAGTGCCTGTTGTATGTGGGGCATTTTGTTCCCCTTGTTGATTGTCAGAACTAGACATCTTGTCCAAACGTTTTCTTCTGGATAAGGGTTGATTGCTGTTGATTATTTTACCACTTCTTAGGTTCATAAAACAACAAACTTATCACTCAGAGGGTCTTTTATAATGGTTACGTCTCAACAATCTCTATTTCTGTTCTAAATTCCGTAATGTCCAACGATTGGTCCCACCGGGTGTGCCAATTTGTTTCCAGTGATTTCTGGTAAACAACCGCTAGTCTTCCAAACTATCGAATAAACTTACTGACTGTTATTCAATTTCTCTGGTAACTCGCAGGATCGACTAGATTGATCCTAGGACGTGTTGGTCATTAGGGTAACTCTCATGATCGAACAGGTATTCATGGTTGGTATTTAGAATGTCGTGTAGGTGTTTGACTTATTTCGATTTCTCTCTTAAAGATCTAAAGGTATGATCAAAATAAATGTGCGCGGAACTAAATTGCATGAATAAAAGTTAATTGTAAAGACATGTAAAAACTGCATAAAAGACAGGTAAATAATTTCGAAACATAAAACAAAACAGTTAATGTAAAAGATTCGAAATATGAAGAAAGCGTTTAATGCAAGAAATCTGTAAGATGACTTTAAGTAAAAAGGTGTTCAAAGGATAAAAACTTGAAGATAAAGGCATGAAATGTATAACAGTTTCTGAAATGTAAAGTGTTTGAAATGTAAAGAAAGCATTTAAATGTAAGGCATCAATGAAAATATTTCGAATAAAAAGACTTTAGATGCAAAAAACTTGTAAATGGTATTGATACAAAGACAAAGGAAAGTACTGGAAATGATAAAGGGTTTTCATTAAATCATAAACATGTGGTGCTATCATACGTACATTGCTCTTGCATTCGTTTCCCTAGCCATGTGGTAATTTGAATGTTTACTGAGTTTTTTGTACAATAGATATGACACACGAAATCCTAATGCTAAGACTTCTATTTATACCACTTCGACCATAACGGTCTTGCTATAAGATTCTGCCACGTTCAGAACATGCAGAGCAATGCCTCTCTCTTACTTCCACGTGTCTTTGAATGCTCCAGCGCATATATTTCAAATTTCGAACATCCCGCTTGCATTTGAATTTCAAATGTTTTAGCACTTCTTCGCTTTGAACGTACTTCTTTAGACACAGACTTGTTGTCATTTCGAGACTTCTTTAGATATGTTCTCATAATTGCCACTCGAAGCTCCAAGCTTTGATATGCTCATTCGAAACACTGCTTCTGCTATTTCGAAACATGACGTTTTGTTTCATTTCAATCGAAACGTCCAATTCATTTTGCTTCTAATAATATTATCAAAATCTTCAGCCAACACCAAGTCAGTTCTCCCACCGTATCACATTATGAAATTGTTAATGCAAAATATATTACTTCTCATTTGGACCATGTAACCGAGGTAAATACTAATTGAACAAATAAAAATAATAAAAATAGAATTTAGAAAGACGCCGAGTGAGAAATACTAATTAAACAATTGAAAAAAAACCCATAAAATGCCGCAACTGGGTGTCGAAGCGAGTTCCCTTATTGCTACTATCCTTCAGCCTTATTAAATATCCGAGGTCTAATGTTTTTATTAAAAAAAATAATTAAACATGGCACTCTCAGGACCTATACCCTTATTTTTTCGTTGTCTGAGGTGTTAGCTTCGTCATGTAAATCTATAAAAAATAAAGGTGCCTTTTTGGTTTCAAAAGGAATAAAAAATTAGAGTTTTTATCTTGTTTATTTAAAAACCGAGGGATAATATCTGACATAAAATCTATAAAAAAAATAAAGGAGCCTTTTTTGTTCTAAATAAAACATAAAATTGCAGGAGCTGGAAATCCAAATTCAAACCCTAAGCAACTATTTATGTTGGTTTTGCTAAAATCGAAGGAAAATATTGATTGTTTTTTTATAAATAAAATATGACGGCTCCCAGTACCTATATCTTCAATTTTTTTATCGTTCGAGATGAAAGCTTCATCATAAAAAGTAATATTTGTAGTAGTACCTGATAACTACTGAAAGGCCGAGGAGGTTCATGAACTACCTCAGAGCCACCTCCTTAAAAGAGTTGG
This sequence comes from Vicia faba, assembly GCA_948472305.1. Lineage (NCBI taxonomy): Eukaryota > Viridiplantae > Streptophyta > Magnoliopsida > Fabales > Fabaceae > Vicia > Vicia faba. The sequence continues at coordinate 272,102,764 of OX451741.1, forward strand.
ACAAAGGCTTGCACTTCAATGAGTCAAAGGATCCTATGACTGTCATATGAGTATTAATGGAGACAATGCGTTCATAAGGGTTGTTTTTTCCATCAAACTTCACCAGTGATGGTGGTTTGAAATTTTTTGATACTGGAGAGGTGCAAATCTTCCATAGCACACCTCACATATCTGCTAATATCTCAAGGTCTTCGATGCTAGTTTTGGTAGATGTTGTAGCACCTTGTTGTGTCACCATGTTGAGTAGGATGAATGAGGCAGTTGAAAATTAAAGGTGAGTGTGTGATATAGGTTAGTTTTACCGAGACTCTACGGTGGACGTCAAGTATACTTGTGAAATACAATGAGGATGATAACCTTGTTCATATGTGATTGCAAGAGGGTATGACTCTGCCTTCCCTACAATATGCTGTGATTATGTGAAATTAATGAATGATTCCTCCAACCTTAGAGGTTGGAATATTTATAGATGATCTTCTGGACCGGATAAGTAGAGAGAAATGATTTTCCTCAAACTTCTCAACGAGTACGTGTGAGTAGGGGAGGATCGTTACCTCCTCTTAAATTGGAGGGACAACTTCTTTTTTATTGAGAGGATTAAACTGACTTCTCCAAAATACCTTATCTATCACATATTGATAAGATGATTAGACAATAGATATATGTTCAAATCGAGCAATCTAAACCACAATTAGGCGACTCGAGAGCACTCGTACTCAACTCTTTTATCATAAATTTAATATCTAATGTATTATGGTGAATTCTTATCTATCTAATATAAAAAGTTGGATAAAATTACCTTTAAAATAAAATGTTTTCAAAACAATAAAAAAATATATTATTATTTAATAAATAATTAAATATGATAAAATTAAATGCTATGATATGATTGATAAAAGATACACAACTCAATTTTTTGGGATAGGTAAAAAAGTTGCCCCCTTATTATATATAAACTTATTTGTTTGTTTTCTTCTACACATAAAGTATGACTGAAATCACATACTCCTACTTTTGCATCTTATACCAAATCATTATTGAATTAATTCCAACCCATTCAATTGAACCCATGATAGAGTAAGAGAAGAAAAAGTCGCATCTGCTTTCATGATATACTCTTCCTTCTCAATAAATGCAGCTGCGACAACATGTACTATTAGCAGTTTCTCACTGCCACTTCACATGTGCACTGTCTTCCATCTCTGATCCATTCATCTCCTCCGCCATATATTCTGGTATCTAGATTAAAATAGGATCATCTCATAACTCATTTCATTATTTTAGAAAAAAAAACTACATTTTCGCACATGATTGTTTCAACAAGTCTTGGAAGAGTAATGAATATGTCAGACATGCCAAATTCAATTTTGAAGCAAGTGTGGTCAACCCTCGAAGCAATTTATTTTAGTTTCGTTGCGCTGAAAATAAATACACTCATAATCTGTCGGAAGTAACATGCATGTATTAATTACAATCAGAACACAAGAAAAATAAAAACAACAAAACAAAACATTTTATTACTTCCTTCCTTGCAAAATATACCACCGTAACACATTATACACATGCATGTGCATGCATGCATGACATAAGAAATTCCTTCTATCTCAAAATACAAACAAAAGAAGTTAATAACCAAAACATTAATTAAGTTTGCAGGCATTGAGTGGCTTTCCACAAAGGCACGCATTGTACTCAAACGACGATGCTTCAAAATAATCTATAGCGTTAGGAATTGGACCACAGAGATGGTTATGGCTCAAATCCATGTAACCAATGTAAGAAGCCGAAGCTATAGATTCAGGTATAGCACTCTTAAGGTTATTATAGGAGAAATCTAATGAAGTAAAATAAGCCCTAGCACCAAAATCAGGTATATTTCCCTCCAACATGTTATGACTCAAATTCAAGTCACTGATTCCTGAACTCAAAAGACTCTTCGGAATCGTTCCGGAGAGCTTGTTTGTATCAAGCTTTAGTGTCCCTAGTGTAGACATTAAGCCCAATGACTCCGGAATAGGCCCGGTTAACCGGTTTTGAGATAGATCGAGATCTGAAAGACGGTTGATCTGAGAAATTGTGCCAGGGATAGGCCCGTAAAACTGATTACCGCTTAATAAAGCCTGGTTCAAATTCTGAAGTTTACCGAAGCCGGTTGGGATGAATCCAGAGACCCGGTTATTACGGATGTCAAGCTGAGTCAAACTGGTTAGACTGATCAACGAACTTGGGATTCCGCCGCTGAATAAGTTGTCAGCGAGGCTTAATCGGTTGAGATGGATGAGTTTTCCGATGTCGTTTGGGATGTTTCCGGAGAAACGGTTTCCGGCGAGGTCGATGATTCGAAGGAAGGAGAGTGAGGTAATGCAAGTGGGGATCTCGCCGGAGATACCCTTCCAATCGGTGATGGTAATGCTGGAGATTTGAGTTAGTTTGCAAATTTCCGGGGAGATGGAACCGGTCATGTAACCAGGACGGTGTGCTTTTTCGAAGGTTGTGTAGAGAGTACCGGCGGGGAGGTTAATGTCGGCGACGCGACGAGTGTTTTCGTCGCAGGAGACGCCGAACCAGTTGTGGCAGCAGTCGGTTCCGGTCCATGAGTTGAATAAACCGACGTTAGGTTCACGGAGTGATGACTTGAAGGATTGTAGTGCGGCTAGTTCCGATGGAAGGCATGAGTTGACGGTGGAGGTAATGGCGAAGAGTAACAGTGCCGTTAAGCAGAGTATTTGCATTGAGGAATGTTGTTTTTGAAAGGGAGGGGTGTGAAAAATGTTGAGATGTGTTGTGTGTACTGTGTGCATGCATGAAGACATGAATACTCATGTTGTGATTTTATACTACTGTCAGGGAGGTCATTGGACCACTTTGCCCTTTTCATTGTTCATATTTAGAATATTAGTGTGTTAATTTAAGTCAACTACTGTGTGCTAGTTTTGTAAGATGTTCATCATATACATAATGTGTATATGATAATTTTTTTTTTTTTGAGTTAACAATATAAATAGGATAGATCTCATGAAGGTTCCTAAGCAGTTGATTGAAACACATCATGATTATGATGAATTTTTAAAATCTATGCTTAGATAGAATGGTTTAATATGAAAATAAGGTTTTCTTTATCATATCAGGATAAGGTTTTCTTTACACCATATGAGAATAAGGTTATCATTTATTAGCAGTAAGTAGTTAAGACTTAGCAGTAAGTAGTTAAGACTTGAGATTGACAATAATGAGAATATTATGGAAATCTGAAATAATAAAAAAATACAATTAAGGAAAAAAAGGAGATCTCTCGCATGTTTTTTTTTATATAGGAAATTAATTTCTATAAAAGAATATTAGAGACTAACTCACGATTCCAGAAAGACTATAATAATTTTTAAAATTCTCTTTTAACAAATTTAGCACTACGGTATATTTAGAGTTGAATTTAAATCCAAGACTTTTGATTAATTTAAAATAGATTAATTTAAAAGAGATTTTTATCATCTCAAACTTGTACAATTCTTACAGAATCTTTCTGACGCGCGACTTCCTACTCGATACCTGCAATCATCCTTCTTACATCAGTCTCATCCACCTCTGAAAAACTCAATCTCGAGTTCTCTTCTTGACAAAGAACCCCGTCTGCATGATATTCATGAATGTAAGCAATATTGAAAGTATTTGATATATTCATGAACTCTGGGAGGGTTACCACATAAGCATTATCATTGATCTTTCTGGTCACTTTGAACGGGCCATATTTGTGTGGTTGTAGCTTGCTGTAAGTACTAATCGGGAACCTCTCTTTGCGCAAAAACACCATCACAATCGTCTCCTACATTGAAAACTTTAACTCTTCGACGTTTGTCATCAATTGCTTTATTTTTCTGTCCAATAGCCTCTAACTTAGCCTTGGAAACTTCTTTAACAACCACCATTTCCTCGGTCATATTTTCAGCAACTGCACTAACTCTAGACGCCTTAGGAAACTTAATCAAATCAACCACATGCTTATGAACTGAAGTATAGACTAGAGAGAATAGTGATTTCCTATAGTTGAATGCACACCAGTGTTTTAAGAAAATTCGACCCAGGGCAAAACTAAATCCCACTATTTTGGCTTGTCCCCACAAAAACTCAATCATATTTATCAAAGTTTTGTAGTTTACCTCAATTTTCTCATATATTTGAGGATGAGTTGTAGAACTCATGTTCAATGTTGTTCCAAACAGTCTCCAAAGAGTAATCCATAAATGAATGAGAAATTGGGTGTCTATGTCTAAAGTAATGGATATAGGAACCCCATGAATACGCACGACCTCCATGAAAAATAGTTTGGCTATGTTGGAAGCATCAACAATCTTCTTACAGACAATAAAATGTGTCATCTTGGAGAATCTATCTACTACCACAAACACAAAATCTACACCTTGATCTAACTAAGGCAAGCCTAACATAAATTTTTTGACTAAATTTTTCCAAATATCACAAGGAATAGGTAAAGGCATATAAAGACCAATATTTTGAGACTTACCTTTAGAAACATGACAAGTATAACACCTCTTGACTATAGCATCAACATCCCTCCTTAAGTGTGGCCAATAATACCTCTCTTCCAGGATAGAAATGGCATTGTCTCTACCTATACGACCTCTAAGACAACCACCATGCAGGTCACGAATTAACTTCTCTCTTAAAGAGGAGCAAGGAATACATAGTCGATCCCCTTTAAAAAGATAGCCATCTCGAATGTGAAAATCTGCCCAAGGATGTTTTCCAGTGCACTTGGCCCATAACTCCTTAAAGTAAACATCATTTTCATAAAACTCTTTCAGGAACTCAAAGCCTATTATCTCATACGTTAAGGTAATTAGAAAGGAAACCCCCTACTCAATGCATTAGCTATCTTGTTAAGAATCCCCGAACTTATGTTTAATAATGAAAGGAAATTTTTGGAAAAAAAACTCACCCACTGAGCATGCATCTTGTTTATTACCTTCTGGCTATGAAGAAACTCCAAATCTTGATGGTCTGTGAATAAAATGAACTCCTTTTGAACCAAATAGTGTTCCCACTAGTGTAGATCTCTAAAGAGTGCATATAATTCATGATCATAAGTATTCAATTTTTGGCAAGCATCGCTTAATTTTTCGCTAAAAAAGGCCACTGATTTCTTCTCTTGAGATAACACAACTCCTATTCCCACTCCACTAGCAACACTCTGTGAAAATTGGGAAGTGCTAATACCAGTGTGGCACATAGCTTATCATTAATCAGTGCAAAACCCTGCTCTTGCATAAACCCCCAAATGAACTTCCCTTTCTTTAAAAATTCAATAATAGTTGCAATGATAGTACTGAAATCTTTGATAAACCTCCTACAAAAGGTGGACAGGCCATGAAAACTACAAACATAATCACCAATTTGGGTGTAGGCCACTCCCTTATAGCACCCACCTTATCTTCATCATCCTGAATGCCTTCCTCACCAACAACAAAGCCTAGGAAAAGTAACTTGTTGGTGCTAAATGTGCATTTTTTCAAATTAATGTACACCTGGTTCTCATGTAAGACTTGCAACACTTTCCTTACATGCTGCACATGCTCTGTCTTGGTATTACTGTAAATCATAATATCATCAAAAGAAACCACTACAAGAAAACCAGTAAATGGGCGCCTAACTTGATTCATTAACCGCATGAAGGTGCTAGAGGCGTTTGACAAACCAAAGGGAATCTCAAACCACTTATACAATCTATTTTCATATTGAAAGTTGTTTTCCATTCATCTTCAGGTCTGATTCTGATTTGATGATATCCACTATGCAAATCTATCTTCGAGAACACCTTAGAACTGACTAAATCGTCAAGCATGTCTTCCAAACAGGGAATTGGGAATCAATACTTGATAGTTATCTTATTAATGGATCGGTTGTCAACATATATTTGCCACTGATTTCCTTTCTTAGGGATTAAAAGGACTGCTACTGCATAGATACTTAGGCTCTCACGAATAAATCCCTTCTTCAACAAATCTTCAATCTTCTCCCTTAAAATCTCATTCTCCTTAGAGCTCATACGATAGTGAGGAAGGTTTGGTAAGTTAGACCCAAAGATAAGGTTAATCTGATGTAGAATATCTTACATGGGAGGTAAATCATTTTGTAATTTCTCTGTAGTCAACTCTTTGAAATTCTGAAGGATCTCTAGCACTTATTTCGAATTGTTGTTTCCTCCTTTACAACATTCATCAACCATTTGATCACCACTAGACAGAAACATTTAGTTTATTTTACATCCTCATCAAACTCCTTTTCACTTTATGTCATCGCCAATAAACTAGAGTTATTTCCTCCTGGATTCTTATCAAAGTGAAAAATAGGAGCCATAACAATTTTATGTGTGTCCCATATAAACATCATTACATTATTATATCCTTAATAACTGAAATCATTTTCAAACTGCCAAGGTCTACCAAATAAAATATGATAAACATCCATATCAAGAATATCACAAAGTACTTATTCTCTGTAATATTTTCTAATGGAGATAAGAACTTTGCAGGCTAGTGTTACACAAACTTGGGAGCCCTTGCTTACCCAACCGAGGGTGCATGGCTTCTCATAGGGTTCTACGGAAAACTTTAAATAATCTACCAATTTCCGCGACACTAGATTCTCAGTGTTGTTATTATCCACGATCATATTATACACTTTGTTCTTTATAAAACAATCTATTTTGAACAAATTCTTGTGTTTCCATTTATCTTTGGATGCTAGTAAAATTCTACGCAACACAAAATTTACACTATCATAAGATTCTTCCTCTACGAACTCAACCAACATATTCATCATTCTCAACTCTAGGATCTTCTCTTTATTCATCTTCCTCTATTTATTTCATAACAACAATGACTCTCCTTGTTGGATAAATATTCTATATGTGGCCTCTTCCGTTACAATGATAACATGTGTGGTACGGTGGGAGAACTGACTTGGTTGTTTTGCGTTTGATCGCAAATTTTGCGGTTAGCAAGAGTCACCACCGAACTTCTGGAATTCTGTAGAGTTATACTCACCTCCACCATCCGTTCTGAGAATATTTAGTTTTTAACTACTTTCTTTCTCAGCCTTCACCTTGAACTTCTGGAACTTGTTAAACACCTCATGTTTAAACTTGATAAGTGTTACCCACGTCATTCTTGTGAGCTCATCCACTAAAGACACAAAATACCTATTTCCTCCAAGTGAAGGTTCTGGAAATGGTCCACACACGTCAGAATGCGTTACTCCCAAAACATGTTTTTTCTCTTGGGGCTACTTCAGACAAAAATGGAAATCTAGGTTGCTTGCCTTTCATGCATACCCCACATGACTTCTCAGGCTTCACAATCTTCGAAATACCATGCACGATCTTCTTGGAACTTAGATGCCCTAAACTTCTATAGTTTAGATGCCCCAACCTCTTGTGTCACAAGTTACTATCACCTTCAGCGTCTTCTGTACTAAGGCATTCTATTTCAGCTATCTCCATATTCACCTTGAATGTTTTGTTGCTTCCCTCTTCAGATTGCATAATCAGCTTCTGATTGGAATCATACAACTTCAAGAGATTGTTCTTCATAATGACTGAGAAACCTTTCTCAATGAGCTGACCCACACTCATCAGATTTCTCTTAATTACAGGAATATACCAAATATCCTTGATCAGAACAGTCTTCCCATTCTTCACTCTAACTTTTACATTTCCCATACCTTATGCATTAAGGTACTTATCATCAGCATGTCTGATCTTTGTCCTCCTTCTGGAGTTAAAATCTATCAGCCATTATTTATTTCCAGTCAAGTGATTTGAGCAGCCAGTGTCCACATACCACCAGTCTGCCAAACATCTTCCATCAGACTCAGAAGCCATCAATAGCACATGTTCATCATCAGAATATCCTTTGGCTATATTTGCTTCTTCTGATTTTCTTCCCTTGTTTGACTAGCAATCTTTAGCAAAATGGCAAATCTGCTTACAACAGTAACATTGAACCTTCTTCTTATCAAACTTCTCCCTTCTTTTATGATGTTTCTTCTTATTAGAAATGGAGGTTTATGACTTATGGAATCTATCACCATGTCTTTTCTGCTTCTGGTCCTTCTTTGCAAAAGAAGCTTTCAGAGCCTGCTCAACCTCCCTCTCAAAATTTCTTTCAGTCAGACGCAACTCTTGTGCCTCTAGACTTCTTTGCAGCTCCTATATTCTCATGGTGTTTAGATCTTTAAAATGTTCAATTGCTACAATAATATAATAAAATTGAGGAGTACGAGACCTCAATATTTTCTCAATGATTACTTGTTCATAAAGGGTTTCTCCATAAGCTTTCATCTCATCAGTGATCAGAATCACTCTGGAGATGTACTCAAATATCTTCTTGTTGTCCTTCATGTTGAGATTCTCATACTTCTTTTGTAGGACTGAAGCTTCACCTTCTTCACTGATGTGTCACCACTGTAATACCTAACAGTGTGTCCTACACAGCCTTCACTATCGTCGAATCTGCGATTTTCTCAACCACGTTTACATCCACACATTGATGAATATAGAACAACGCCTTCTGATATTTCTTCCTTTTGTATCTCTACGTGTTTCTCTGTTCTTCCGTAGCATCTGCTGCAACCGGAACGTAACCTTTAGCAACAAGCTCAAGAAAATCTTGAGCACCAAATAACACGCGTATCTAAATCATCCATTTATTCCAGTTCTTGCCATCAAAAATGGGAAGTTTGGTGCTCAGATTACCGTTTCCGTTCATCTTCAACCTTGTACAAAACTCTCATATCTCACTAAACACAATGTTTCCCAATCCCGCAGAATCAGAAAATGTGATTATGTTCTGATTTTGTTCAAGATTCAAACACGAATTCAAGGAGCAAAATCAATCACACAACACTTCACCGTTTCACTCGTGTTTTCCCGTAGATCTGAACTGGAGCTCTAGATATCAATTATTAGTGTACAAGATGATGAAGATAAAAATAATGAGAAAATATATTTATTACTCTGCAATAACGGCTACAAAAGTGTAAAGATTGATTTTAAAAGATGGCTACTACTAGTTTATTTATACACAGAAAACCAGGACCACATAGACAACATACTAAAATACTAAATTATCCTTCAATATGTTACACTTAATAGAAATGAATGTTGAAGTTGGCAAAGGCAAGATGGTGCATCATCTTCTAGTGTACCATTTTAATTTCATAATGCTTAGGATGAGCATAATATACTTGAAGGAGTTATTGTGAAGAAAGAACAAACAATAAGATCATAAAGAACTAGATGTCCAACTAAGAGTCTTCAATACTATGATGTCATTTCTGACAACATTGTCACATCATAGGGAGACCTAGTGTATTTAACCTTATTTATTGACGTTGAGCCTTTCAGATATGAAGAAGTAAAGTGTAGAGAAATTTTATGGAGGAAGATATTAAAGCCATCTAGAAGAATCAAACATGGAGTATTTTTACTACTAATAAACAAAAGGCCAGTCATAGTCAAACGAATCTATAAAGTGAAGTATCTACGAGATGGTTCATTGCTAAACACTAAGCAAGACTTGTTGCAAAAGGATTCTTGCAAAACTATGGCCTTGAGAAATCTTTGCACTAGTTGCAAGGATTGCAATTGTTAGGTTGGTAGTTGTTGTGGCTAACTTTATGTTATGAAAAATTGTCACTTGATATCAAGTATGCCTTTTTTAATGTATGTCTTGAGGAGGAAGTTTATGTTAAACAATCTCAATGATTCATTCTAGAAGGCGGGAAAGACTTGGTCTTGAAGCTTAGTAAAACTCTGAATAGTCCAAGAAAACTAAGAGCGAAGAACAAAAGATTTGACTAATTTCTATAAAAAATTTATTCCAAGTGTATATTTAAACATGGAATCCATTTCAAGGATTTAGTTTAACTAATTTTAACATAACGTGTTTATATGTAGATGATATACTCATCACTAAAATTAATCGCACATAAATTTAAAACCCCAAACTAAAAATAATTATTAGATTTAATATAACTTACAAAATTAATAAGTTCGTGTATGAATCTTCATGCTTATTAATATGAGTGTATGAGAAGAAAAAAATTAACTAATAAAAGATCAACTAATGAAAAATAGTCAATTTTCTCAAAAAATTTAAATAAAATTGATTAAAAAAAACATATTATTTTGGTTTTGTATAGAGTAACACATTTTAAATGTCATGAAATTAATATTAGAATTAGTAGATGTCTAGTTTTATTTGTTTGGATACAAATATGAAGAGAAAAAAAAATCAAATTTTTAATATAATAAATTTGGATTAAATCTTATGGTTTGCTTACTTGCTCATCAAGTTTTATCTACTTTTCATTTTTTTTTAAATATCAAACTTTTAAATTATTGTATACATCACGTACATAACAAATATCAAACTTTTAAATTATTGTATACATCACGTACATAACAAATATCAATATGTTGATAAAATGAAAACTTAAAAATCATAGGTAAAGGATTGTGTGTCATATAAGTAAAGTAATTCATGTACTCAATGTTTTAAGAATTTATGTGAATATTTAGTGTTCAAACGACTCATGTACTGTTGTTGGCCCATTATGTAGTATCTCTTATTTTTTCCGACTCCCAGTGGGACCATACATAAGTTATCGTATTACTCCACCATCTCAAGTTAGATTTCATGGCTTCAAATATTAGTATGCACTACGTAACGAATTATAAAAGTAAAATTGATTTTTTTTATATAAATATATTTAATAATTAATGTAGGTAATTCTTATATAGATTATATATATTAGTTGTTAAATGTAATAAAAAAGTCAAATTTGTTTATAATTCATAATAGAGAAAGTATTTAGTAAATCATACTTCATTCGTTTTAAAAAGAATGTTGTTTTAATAAATAAAATTTATTTTAAAATAAATATTTTTTCACTTTTCAATGTAAAAATAATTGTTATTTTTTTAAATTATGTCATTTAATTATTACTCTCTACATTACTTTCAATATATTTATAAAGTTAATTTAGTAAAAGTGTAATATTTTATGATAATATTATTATATTTTTTAATTTGTGTGTAAAAACTTTAAAGGTAGTAGTTTTTATGAAAATATTGAGTAAGTATTAGTTGTTAGAAATATTAATTGAAGAGTTTGTTAAAACATGCAATCACACAATTGGTGAACAATAGAGAATTTATTAAATATAATCATATTCAATTTCATTTGCATTTCATTTTGGTTTTGCATTTCATTTTAGTTTTGCATTTGAGTTTCATTTCACTTGGGTGTTAGTATATAAATCTAATGTGAGCTTAATTTGTAACAAGAATTCACAATTTCAATTTTGAGATAGAAGATAGTTACACTCTTTCTTCTTCTATCTTCATCTTCAACCTTGTGCACCAACAATTGAAATCTAGAGCTCCGGTTAGATTCACAGGGAAACACGAGTGTATGCGAGGCGTGTGTGATTGATTTTGTTTCTTGAATTCTTGTTGAATTTATTATTGAAATTGGAACATAATCATATTTCTTGATTATGCGGGATTAGGAAACACAAGTGTTAGTGAGATCTGAGTGAATTTGCACAAGAAAGAAGATGAACGGAGGAAATGGTAGCTTGGACACAAAGCTTCTAATATTTGATATAAATAACTGGAATCAATGGATGATTCAGATGCGTGTGTTGTTTGGCGCTTAAGATGTTCTTGATCTCGTCAATGATGGTTACACGGTGGTTATAGTGGATGCAACATAAGCGCAAAGAAACGTGTAATGTGAAACGAAGAAGAAGGATCAGAAGATGTTGTTTTATATCTATCAGTGTGTGGATACAAATGTGTTTGAGAAGATCGTTGATTCAACAGCGGTGAAGGCTGCGTGAGACACAATAGTATGATGCTACGACAGTGACACATCAGTGAAGAAGCTGAAGCTTCAGAGTCTACGAAAGCAGTATGAGAATCTTAACATGAAGAATAATGATAAAATACCATATTACACCTCCAGAGTGATTGTTGTAACAACTCAAACCTCGTAACTTATTTATAAAGCATTACACGAAAATTTGAGGTGTCACCAAAGACAATCCTTTAACAATACAAATATTTAACAAAACACGCAGCTGAAATATCAACGTCATACAACACATGTCATCGCACACTCACCTTCAGTTAGGCTATCATTACTATGATATCAATTTCAAATTCAAATAATAAAACATTGCAACTTAGACGTAACAGAATAATTCAACAACACAATCTCTCTCAAATACCAAATACAACGACAATCAACAAAACACATAAAATAACACAACACAATTTTAGCATGGAAAAACCTTCGTTAACTAGGAGTAAAAAAACCATGAGACTCGTTGGCCACTTAAATCCTCCACTATAATCAACAATGTGTAGAAACAAGGTTCTCTCTAACACTAGTTAGAGGCATATATAAACATCATCAAGATTTGCAATCAATCTTGAAATACAACAATAATCAAGAGAGACAAAACAACCCAAAAACACCAAGAAATTTATACCTCAAAGATATACTCGACAAAAGGACTTAGAAAGCTCTGAATCTAATCTCCATCGTTCCGAATATACTCCTATGAGTCATGAACATTATGTCAAAATTTCAGGATGATCCGACCGTTGGATTTTGTGCAAGCTCCTATTTTCTAGGACTGACTTGTGCGAATTATCTTTGTTGGATAATAACAAAGGCATAGAAACATATGAGCCACTAACCCACATTCATTTATGAATGAATAACCAAATTCTATTTGTTGGGAAATAACAAAGGCATAGACACACATGAGCCACTAACCCACATCCATTTCGGCCTCTTCAAATAGGAGGGATATCCCAACAAACTCCCCTGATCGACTAGTTGGAGGGCAATGCCAATATGGATACCATATGACAAAAATAAAACTTTCCTCTAGGCAACACCTTCGTCAACATATGTGAATCATTATCATCGGTGTGAATCTTCTCAAGCTCCATCAACTTGGAATATAATGCATCACGAATCCAATGATAACGAACATCAATATGCTTCGACATCGAGTGAAAGGAGGAATTCTTTGATAAGTGAATGACACTTAGATTATCATAAAACAAGACATACTTTTCTTGTTTCACACCAAGTTACATTGCAAATTTCCTCAACCATAACAACTCTTTTGACGCTTCCACGACGGTTATAAACTCAGCTTCGCTAGTAGATAGTGCAACACACTTTTGCAACTTTGATTGCCAAGCTATGACTCCCCCAACAAAAATCACCATATATCCCGAAGTAGATTTTCGATCATTTAAGCTTCCAGCTAAATCCAAATTTTTATATCCAACCAACATAGGCTTCTTACATCCCAAGGTTAGTCTCAAATTCTAAATTCCACGCAAATATCTCATCACCCACTTTAGAGCCTCCCAATGATCTTTTCCCGAATTTGAGAGATAACGACTCACCATTCCCATGACATGAGTAATATCGAGTCTTGTATAAACCATAACATACATCAAACTAACAACGGCTGACGAGTATGAAATGTTCTTCATATTCAACTTTTCTTCATCCATAGATGGACATAGTTTATAATTAAGCTTGAAATGGGAATCAAGTGGAATGCTTACCGCTTTAGCCTTATCCATACTAAAACACCGAAGGAATTTCTCCACATACATTTCTTGTGACAAGTACAACTTCTTCTCATTTCGATCTCGAACAATTTCAATACCAAGAATTTTTCGAGCCTCTCCTAAATCCTTCATAGAAAAAGATTCACTCAAAGTGTTCTTCAACTCTTTAATTCTTGAAAAATTCTTTCCAATAATTATCATATCATCCACATAAAGCAAGAGAATAATGAAATCACCTTCAAAGAAATTCTGGAAAAGCACACAATGATTGACCTTAGTCATGTTCTACCCATGTTTAATCATCACCGAGTTGGACTTTTGATACCATTGGCGAGGTGCTTGTTTAAAACCATAAATACTTTTTACCAATTTTCAAACACAATCTTCTTTTCCTTTCTCTCGAAATCCATCCGATTGCTCCATGTAAATTTCTCCATGTAGACCACCGTGAAGGAAATCTGTTTTCACGTCCATTTGCTCTACTTCCAAATCAAGACCAGCGGCTATACCAAGAACCACTCGAATAGATTGCATCTTCACAACTGAAGCAAAAATATCGCCAAAGTCAACACCTTCCAGTTGTTTAAACCTTTAACACCAAGCAAGCCTTTTATCTTCTTTGAGAAGTACAATCATATTGATTAATCCGATAAACCCATCTATTCTTCAAATCTCTCTTACCCTTTGGTAACTTCACTAACTCGAAGGTATTATTTTCACGAAGTGATTGCATTTTATCCTCCATGGCATTCATCCACTCCTTTTTGTTCTCATCCTCTAAAATTTCTTTAAAGCTTTCGGGTTCTCTACCATCAGTAAGAAAAAAATACTCGTTTGAGGGGTATCGAACAAATGGACTTTCATCATGAATAGACCACCTCAACTCATTAGAAACAATTGGTTGCTCAACACTTTCAATCTCTTAATAAACCTCATTTTTAACAACTTCTTCCGTAGCACCTACATCAACAATATCATTAGAATTTAAAACATTATCAAAATTCAAATCCATACCTTGATTTTGAATTGGAACATCTTTGAAAGTGATAGAGGTTGGAGCAATAATATTTAAGTTCGTATCAACCATTTCTTCATCTTAAAAAATCGGATCTTTATTATCAACTTTGTCGATGTCCTCAATGGTATAATCCTTCATGAATACGACATCACGACTACGAACAAGCTTATGTTTAACCAAATCAAAGAGTCAATATCCAAACTCATCAAGTCCATACCCAACAAACACATATTTCTTCAACTTCTCATCCAATTTTGACCTCTTATCCTTCAGAATATGCACATAAGCCATGCACCCAAACACACGAAGATGGTCGTAGGAAACATATTTACCACTCCAAACACATGGAGTGAGGTTTAAAAGATGTACAATTATGCTCAATGCTTCTCCCCAAAAAGTATTTTGGCAACTTTGATTGAGAAATTAAACATCTCACCCTTTCCACCAAAGTTCTATTCATTATTTCGACTAACCCATTCAATCGTGGTGTCTTTGGATGAGACTTTTGATGATGTATACCTTGATCTTGACAATACTTGTCGAAAGGTCCAACATACTCTCCCCCGTTACCAGTTCAGATACACTTGAGCTTCTTCCTCGTTCTATTTCAACCGATGTTTGAAACAACTTGAAGGTATCTAACATTTGATCTTTCGTCTTCAAGGTATAAGCCCATGTTTTTCGAGAACAACCATCAATGAAAGTCACAAAGTAATATGCACCACCAAGTGACTTTGTCTTTATTAGACCATACACATTGGAATATACTAAATCCAACACTTTCTATTTCCTCTTTGGTTCGGATGACATAAAGGAAACTCGCCTTTGCTTACCCACCAAACAATGAGAACGCTTTCTCAACTTTGTATCAGAGACACCATACAACACATTGTTTTTTGCTAAAATGCTCAAACCTTTTTCACTCATATGACCTAAACGCTTGTGCCATAATTCAGATGAGCTATCATTGTCACAAGTGTTGATGTAGCACTTCGAAACCCCAAGTGGGATGACATACAAGTTTGAATTCCTTTTTTATTTAGTAACCACCATTGATCCTTTCTTTAACTTCCTTTCATTTCCTGAAAAAGAATTATCATATCCTTCATTATACAACTTTCCAACAGATAAAAGATTGAATCAATGTTCTGGAATGTGTGTCACACCTTTGAGAACTAGAGTTATCCCACTTCTAGTTTCAACACAAATATATCCCAATCCGATGACATTAGCTTGCCCATTATTTCCCATATGAACAACCCCAAAGTCACCGGCCTATTAAGTAGAAAAAAGATCATGCCTCGAGGTTTCATTAATAGAAGCACCACTATCAACCACCCAATCTATCTCATCGTATGATATATTAACATTCTCAATACAACTATCACAAACAATAAACAAATCATAAACAATAACAACATATTCATTATTGTTACCTTAATTTTTGTCGTTGTTGTAACTCTTCTTTTTTGTTTTCCATTTTCAACTTACAACAATACCTCTTTATATGTCCCTTTTCCCCACAATGACGACACTCAATATGAGAGAATCTATTAGAGCCTCCTTGTGATTTACCTCGTGAAGTTTCACGATTTCTTGAACCTCTACTTTGATGTCTCCCCCTTGATTCAGTAATCAAAACTTCATAGTGTGAAGAAGAACCTTGCGAGTTGCGCCTCAACTCCTCATTCAACATACTAATTTTAGCCAAGTCTATTGAGATGATACCATTTGGAGCAGAGCTAGAAAAAGATGACCTAAAAGTCTCCCAAGAATTAGGCAAAGTACCAAGAAGCCAAAAACCTTGAATTTTATCATCAAAAGTAAGATTCATCTCTGACAATTGATTTAGAATCCCTTGAAAAGTGTTCAAGTGATCGGTCATTAGTGAACCATCATTATACCTCAATGACATCAATTGCTTAAACAAGAAAAACTTATTTTTACCTGTCTTTCTTGCATACAACTCCTTAAGTTTGGTCCAAAGAGAGCGAGCATGCGTCATTGAGCTCACATGATTCAAACCATTATCATCCACCCATTGATGAATATAATCATAAACTTGTCTATACAACAAAATCCATTCTTCATCACTCTTTCCATCGGCTTTTTCATTAGAGAAAACTGGCAAGTGAAAACCTTTCTGTTGTACCCCAAAATTTGCCCTCCCATTTCTCATTGATTTCTCACCACAAAACCCTTGAAGCTCAAGATCCAGTTAGGGTTTCATCTGCTCAAGACCTCTCCTTGCACTGTGGACTCAAATTAGGGTTTGTGTTTGCACCAAGATGCTTTGACCTAAAATGCCCAAGATGACTTTCATGCTTCATATTGGACTCCCAAGTTTACCCATATCAAGTTTCAAGTCTTGATTCCAAGTTTTGCCCAGTCAGTTGGACAGTTGACCTAGAAATCAGCTGTATTGAGGAAAAAGTCAACTGTGACCAATTGACAGTCAAACCTCATGAAATTTGACCCACATCAACATTATGAACTCATATGAATCATTTGGTCAAGTTTGGATCACAATTCCCCAAGAAATTTGATCAGATCACCAAAAGGGCAAAATGGTCATTTTTAGGGTTTTGACTGCACAAAGGCAATTTTTGACTGTTTGACCTAGCCAATGGCAAACCAAGCTCACACATGGACTCAAGGACCCCATGGAATTATCTTGACATGATCAACAAACTCAAAAGATCCCAAGTACACAGGATTGACAGTTGAATTTCCCAGTCAATTGATCAATTTTGACTGTATACTGAAAAGTCAAACTTTGACTTTTTGGTCAAAATCAAGAGTTAAGATTCATTTTTCATCAAAACTTGCCAAATCATTAAACTTGTTCACCAAGAAACCAAGAAATGCAAATTAGGGTTTAAAATGGAATTTTTCATAACTTAGAATTTTTCTAAGTTATGAAAAACCCTAATTTTTCCCCAACTTTGCCCCACTTTTTCACCAAGATCCATTTGGATCCAAACAAAAGTCCAAAAATGAAAGTTGTAGCTTGTTGCATAATCTATAACTTTGATTCACAAAGTTTTCTCATTTGAAGCTTTCATCTCAAGTTACAAATTTTTGAATAAGGGCACTAAACCATTCTTAACTTAGTGAATTTTTGACCTATTTTGACAAGTTTTTCTACCCCACTTCAAGGCCATTTTCCATACACTTCCACTTGGAATTTCAAATTGCATTTCAAAGATGGATTGTATTACACATTCCAAGCTTTCCAAAATGTCCAAGAAATTCTCAAACAACCTCATGGTTAGGGAGAATCGAATTTCACAATATAACAAAAACTCACCTTTGAATTGGCCATTTTTCATGTTCATAAGTTATGCAAACTTTTCAAAACCAGCATGCCCTTGATTACAGGTCCTTAAACCAAGTTACACTCAATAATTTAATGCTTGTTCATTGTGTCAAAGTGTTATTCTATGAGTTCAAGTGTTGTATACAAGATTAATCCATTTTTAGATAAAGTAAACTATCCATTTTTGCAAAAGTTCACTTTATGTCCAATTGGTAAATCAAGCAAGTACAAACCAAATCTCTTTAGCACATTATTATGAACAAATTACTCTGATCAAGAGAGGTTTTGCAGCAAGATTAGAGGCCCCCTACTGACCTAAAACACCAACTTGCATTTTGTTGCTTAAAGGCTAAGAAAAAGTGCATAACTAGAGACAACTTCCATCTCAGCATAGACACACAAGAACTAAGTTATCAAACACCTTTGACACAACACAACCAAGCTTTTGCACGACCCTTGCACCTCTCAAACACTCCCATTGCCATAATCACCCTCAAACTGCACAAACAGGAAAAAGCCTGCAGTTTGAGTGCTATCTCCCATTTCTCTCAAGCTTTCTTGCCCAAACCAGTTCCTACACATCCCCTAGCATCTATACAAGCTAACCATGACCTGAAGCACGACCTGTAATCCCTCTAACCATTTCCACCATTTTCCATTTCTTGTTTTGCAGGTGAAGTTCTCTAGCTTGATTCAGAAGCTTTCAAGACAAAGTAAACATTGGAATAGCATCCCTGGACCTCAAGGAAGCTTTTCCAATCATCACCTTGCACTGAAAGTTCCTACATTGCAAGATAGAACTTCAACTGAACAGGTATCTTGGTGAACTAGTATCTCTCTTATTATGCATCATTAGCTTTAAGTTTGTGAATAAACAAGGTTCCACTCATGCCACTGAACATGTACATGTTTTTACTTTTCATTTCTTTTGCCTGAGTTGTGAGAATTTGGAGTTTGAAAATGGCAGAAAAACTAGGTTAGGATTTGGGGGAGGAGAAATTCTCCCTCATCTTAGAGAGTTAGATCAAGTTATGCATATGGTTAGAATCGTCTCTTCATGCTTAACATTTTTTGTGTTGGAAGTTTGTTCAAAAAATCAAAGAATCAAGATTTCAAACAAAGCTTGTAGGCGCGCGTTTTTTGGTTCAGAGGTTGAAGAAGAAGTGGTTTGGGCTGGGCTTGTGTTGCATTTTCTGTTCACACCACATAATTGCTTTTGCACCCCCAAGGCCCTTTTGCTTATTTATTTAACTTTTTGACTTTTTTATTTTTTGATTGACTTTGTTTATTTTTTCTCATAACATAAAAAATATAAAAATATTTTTTCTCACCATTTTTTAATTTATTAGGTATTTATATGATTTTCTTTTGATTAATACTTAGATAAATAAATATATACATTTTATTAAAATATTGAGAAATAGGTAGAAATACTTTTATTTTCATTTTTCATTTTATTATACCCCCTGTAAATATTTTACATAAAAAATACTTTTTTGTTAATATTAAAAATTATTATTATTTATATATATATAATACATGTTTAAAATAATACATATATATATATATATATATATATATATATATATATATATATATATATATATATATATATATATATATATATATATATATATATATATATATATATATATATATATATATATATATATATATATATATATATATATATATATATATATATATATATATATATATATATATATATATATATATATATATATATATATATATATATATATATATATATATATATATATATATATATATATATATATATTTATATATATATATATATATATATTAAATATAT